>BSBK01003270.1:700000-841327 GCA_027943335.1 Chamaecyparis obtusa
ATATTCTCTTCACCGCTACCATGTGAGATTCCTTAGGATTAGCTTGAAATTTGACCACCATACCAACTACTTGTGCAATGTATGGTCTACTATGAATAACATAATGTAACTTATCGATCATGGATCAGAGTTGCATCCATTGAACTTGACTCATCATCCTTAGATAGGTTGCACCATATCACCATGGGGCTTCCAATTGGTTTGGAATCTTCCATTGCAAAAGTCTTCAACGCTTCCTTTATGTACTTATATTGATTGATATAGATACCATCCTTTAGTTGTGAAATTTGCAATCGAATAAAGAACTTAATTTCTCCTATCATTGACATCTCAAACTCCTTCATCTCCTCAACAAATGCCAAACTCATTTCATTATTTCCTCCAAATATTATGTCATCCACAAATACTTCAACCTTCAAGTACACATTGCTATCTTCACATGTTCTTATGAAATTAATCTTGATACGATAAGAGTGTAATCTTTCATAAAATGCTTTGGGTACTTGTTTTAGTCCATACAATGCCTTTTATATCTTTCACATCATGTTCTTATCCTTGGTCAATGCAAACCCATCCAATTGTTCTATGTAAACCTCTTCTTTAATAATCCCATTAAAAAAAGTAGATTTGACATCCATTTGAAAAACTTTAAATGTCTTATAGGTATCCTAAGCAAGTAAAATTCTTACTCCTTCAAGTCTTTCCACAAGAGAAAACATCTCTCCATAGTCCATTCATTCCTCTTGTATATAGCCCTTACACACAAGTCTTGCCTTATTACAAACTAATTCTCCATCTTCATTCAGTTTTTCCTAAAAACCCACTTTGTACCAATCACATTCTTTTTTGGTGGTCTAGGAAAAAATGTCCATGTGTAATTCTTTTCAATATGATCAAGTTCTTATTCCATTTCCTTTTTCCAAGTCTTCACTCTTCAAGGCTTCCCTCACACTTTTAGGTTCAAACTTTGAAATCATACATGTACTTTCTTTGATCTTCCTTCTAGTTTGCACTCCTACATCTTTATCACCAATCATCTAATCAGTAGAATGATTCAGTTTCACATACCTTGGAATAACAGGTTAAGGTTTACGTGCTTCTTCTTCTTGTTCCACCAGTTGAGTCACTTCTTCCTCATTGTTCTATTTAATAGATTCTTTCTCATTTACTAGTTCTTTCTTGCTTGTTTTATCAGATTTCTCTGAATATTCATCTATCTTTAAATTTTTAGTTTCAACCATCTTGTTAGTCCTTCTATTGAAACACTTATAGGCCTTACTTTTAGTAGAATATCCCAAGAAAATACCTTCATCACTTTTAGGATAAAACTTCCCAGTGAGATCATCTCTCTTAATATAGCATCTACTAACAAAAGCTCTGAAATATTTAACACTAGGTGGACCATACCATAATTCATAAGGTGTCTTACTAGTTCCTTTCTTCACTTGTACTTGGTTCAATGTGTATACTACAATACTAATGGCTTCTTTCCAATACATCTTAGGTACATCACCTTGAATCATCATTGTCTTGGCAACATCCACTATGGTTTTGTTCCTCCTTTTAGTAACTCCATTCTGTTGAGGTGTTCTTGGTGCTAACACCTTTCTATTGATTCCATTCTCCTTACAATATTGAACAAAATCTGATGAAGTAAACTCTCCTCCTTTGTCTGATCTTAAATATTTCAATATCTTACCTATTTCATTCTCAACAAGTGCTTTGAAATATTTAAACTTGTAGAAAGATTCAGATTTATCCTTCAAGAAAGTCACCCACATCATTCTTGAGTAATCGTTAGTAAACAATATGAAATATTTATCACCATGATAAATTTTTGTCCTCATAGGACCACATATATCAATATGCACTGAATCCAGTATATTATCTAATGAAAATGACTTGCTACTGAAAGTAGAACTACTTAACTTACCCAACTGACATTCCTTACACATCATATTGTCTAGTTTAACTAATTGTGACAAACCTCTAACTTCATTCATCTTACTAACTTTGACCAAACTATCAAAGTTCACATGACAAAACATTCTATATCACAACCAACTATCCTCAACTCTAGCCACCAAAAAATTATTTAGTGTAGTATTCAGATGGAATAAATTACCTTTAGTCTTCTTACTAGTTGCAATCAAATCACGTTCTCTTCCAAGTATCCTGCATACATCTCCTTTGAACTCAAGTCCATAACCTTTTTCATTCAACTGACCCACACTCAACAAGTTATGTGTTAGACCTTCTAAAAATAGACATAATCAACATTACTCTTACCATTCAAATAAATTGTACCTTTCTCTTTAACCAAGTAGGGTGTATTGTTATCAAACCTGACCACAACACCATCAAATTCTTCAAGCTTAATGAACTTACTTCTATCATCGATCATGTGATGAGAGCACCTACTATTAATGACCCACTCAATGGTTTGATCCATGTGAGAGACTAAGGCATTTTGACCTTCTATAGCATCGTCTTTCACTACAACAAATAATATCTCCTCTTCTTCATTGGTTTTTGATTCCTTATCAGTCACACCTTCATCTACTGCAACATAACATTATTTCTTTCCCTTTTTCTTGAGTCTTCTACAATTTTCCTTCTACTCATCATTAGGACACCTAGCAACAATATGTCCTATCTTATTACATGAGAAACACTTCAAAGGTAACTTTCCTTTGTACTTACCGATACCGTTAAGTAGTCTTCTTGCAAGTAAAGCTTCAAGTTCCACTTGTTTCTTCTCTTCATCCAAGATGGATTCAAATTCCTAGGAGTAACTTGACATGTAGGAAGATTCATGACTTATCTATTTTTCTTTATTCTCTTATGCTAATTACAAAGAGGCCTTAAAATATGCTTCAACTCTAGGAATACTATTATTGAAGTTACTCAACTCAAAATTATTAAGCTTACCAATCAAACCATCAATAGAGATATTATCTATTATTCTCAACTCATGAATGCCATATACTCTAATGGCATGAGTAGGTAGTAAAGTCCTCAAAATTTTACTTACCACATCTTCTTCTTCAATAGTACCACAAAAACTCTTGATAGCACCAACAAATTCTTTTATCCTTTGACCATATTGAGAAATGTTTTCTCCTTCAACCATTTTCATGTCATCATATTTTCCCTTCAGACTATCTACCCTAGCTTTTTGCACATGCTTGTCTCCACCATAGATTAGTTTAACCTTTTCCCAAACCTCATGAGCAGTATCTAAACCATGTATATCAATATAGTCAATGTTAAATAAAGTACTTACTATAGCCTCTAATTCTTGTGTATTCTCCTATTGATCCTTCAATTGATCTGTAGTAAGAGTTCCAGTAGGAACAACATATTTGATCTCAACATGATTCCAGAATTGTGACCCCATACCTTTTAGATAGATCTTCATCTGGTCACTCCATATTGTGTAGTTATCTCTTGTGAACTTCAGACCTTCCTTCATCATCATTGGATCTTTTCCTCAAGCTGTTAAGCTTACCACAAAGACAACAAAGAGATATAAGGTCCAAGATTACTAAGAAGGGGGTTGAATTAGTAATCTATCAAATCTGAAACTTTTCACAATTCATTCAACAACATTAACCTTGTTCATCAACTTTAAACTTTATGCATGCAATAAACAAAGTAACCAAACAACCATTCAAACATGCAACAAAGTGACAATAGTATTTTTATGATGGAAACCCTGATTAAGCATAAAAACCACTATGGAAATTGTCACCCGCTAATAATCTACACTATTTTGAAGTAGGCCCTGTTAAAGGCCTAGTCCTATTTGGAGTCACCTGGTTAAGGGATTTATCTCTAGCCCTATTAGGAGATTTACCTTATTAGGAGTAACCTTGTTAAATGATCTCAAGCCCGAATTAAATAGTCACCTAGTTAAAGGGTTTACAATTCAAACCTATTAGGATCTACCCAATTAAGGGATTCTTGCATAAGCTATTAGGAATCAACAAGTATAGATTTAGGTGTATACATTCTCCTCTATTTATTTATATCCATTAAGCACAAAGATTGCTTCTCTTGTAGATAATCTTTGCTCTTCACTCATTCACACCTTCGTATCCATGATCTGCACTTGCATAATTCATTGATTTACATATAAATAAATTACATGCTCATTAGGGCCTTAGTCAACTTACAAAACACATTAAATTTGAATTTCAATCATTCACACAATCTCCTTGACCCCTAAAACATGTTACCAATCTAGAATATTCAATTTCAAATTCAAGTCAGCCACGAGATTCATCGCACATCGATTTAACATAAGAACAATCAAACTTTATTTGACTTCCCCAACACGCTTCCAAAACTTGATAGATCTAATCACCTCGAACAGTGTAACATAAAATAATGATTACAAATCTATTATGCCACATCACCTTGACACTTGGATCACAAATACATCCACTACAACTAACCACATCATCACCGATCATCAACCTAACATCAATTGTTCAAACATTTTGTTGACTTCCATAGAATGATCTTTTGTCCTTTGAAACTATGCCTTCTAGTACACCTGTAATCACCTGAAATTGGACAAGATCAATCAAGTGAGTAACCAAGGAAAAAATAAAAGCAATTAATTCAAATCAAACTATTATCAAAGCAAAATTGCAATCAAGCCATAAATCAAATTCAATTAAAAATCAAAAGTCATAAATTCAATTTAAATCAAATAAATCATGATAAATCAATCAATTGTGTAATTAATCTAATTAATTACATAGTGCATTTAAATCAAATCAACCCATTCAAGGGGTACACATGGCTAAAGATATTAATTAAATTCAATTATTTAAATCCTATTTTCCCTCAACCACCAAATGGGAGGAAAAATCATCAACCAATAGGATTTAAGGATTGAGCTCACACGGATCAAGCCTAAATTGAATCGCAATCACTCACTTGGAGAATGCATCTTGACCACTCATTTTGTCCTTTGGTCCCAAGCTTTGAGGACAAAATATTTAAATGATCTCCAAAGGTGGAACCATGGACTTAACCCTCACCTAATCATGATCAAATCAACTACACCCCCTACCCTTGCCAAAATCTATAAAAGCAAGGCATAATTGAAGCAATAATCATCCACAAATTTTATGAAGCATCAAACCTCTTGCAAATTTGAGTTAGAAAGGCAAAATCTAGAGCTAATTAGTATTTCATTTGGAATTAACTAGTATTAGTTTGTTATCATTTGATTTCTCATATTAGGATTGTCACTAGTGAGAGCTTGCTGAGAGATCATCATTAACATCCCTAATTAGAGAGCCATAGAGTGCTCAATCCTCTTTGAATTTACTTAGTTAAATTGCTTCTTGTGGTTATTTACTTGTTATTGTGATTTATTGAAGATACTAACCCTATGAAGGTACTAATCCTAGTACACAAAATGGTGCCCATCGTGGGGCCTTAGGCCTCACTAATTTCTAAATTTGGAAAAGTAATTTTTGTTTTGCAAATCCTTGTATTACTCTCTATTTTGCAGGTTTTTCAACACATTTGCAGGTTTCTCCGGTGCATATAACACATTCTCTAGCGCATACAAGGCCTAAAACAACATGTATACAACAAATTTTTGCGCATTTGCACAAAGTTTTCGCACATTTGATCTTTCTCTCTTCTTATCTTCTTTCTTTCAGCATGTATACCCTAACTCTCTAGCGCGTACAATTTATTCTCCAGCGTGTTCCAGGCTTTCTTTTAACGCCTTTGATCATTGTTTTAGCGCATTTAAATTCTATTCTTGCGCATTCAATATTTTTCTACAGCGCATTTACTAGGTTTAACAACGCTTTCAATCTTTTTAATAACACATTCAATAGATTCCGTTGCGCATTTAATTAAATTGAAAATTTACAGAATCTAACATATGGAAAATGATTTCTCTGTGTCTGCAGGATGACTAGTCATAGAAAAATTTAAAAAACTAGAGACCAGATTTAATAGTGAGGGAAAGGCTTTGGCCAAAAAGATTGAGGAGAACATTGCACACATCAAGCTAATTTTGGAGGATTCGCAACAAGAAAATGAGGTATATGAATAGTACTTAAGAGTTGTATAAGCTTATAAATCAAAGTTCATCTCATTGAATTGGATTTACTTACCTTAATCAATTTTTGTTAAAATTTGATAAATAAGGTTTAAATTTCAATTTATTCTTATTTTCCTTCACTTTGTTTGGTTGTGTTGACTAACTTGTTGGAGGAGAAGCAAAAAGGAAGGAACAATCACCACTAGGTGAGCATAAATAATGAAAGATTCATAAAAATGCTCCTAGCCTTTGCTAGCATCGATTGAAGGTAAGCCTTAACTTGGTCAATTTTTTTTTGTTTAAAGTATGGCCTTGTCAATTTCAAAATCTAGTAATTAAAGTAGCCTATTATTGTTTAAGGGATTTGATACTAGGTCTTAGCCCATTTTTCTGAAAAATGCAAAATCCAATGAAAATGGTCTATTCTTGCAAAACCCTAAGGAAGTTGCCTTGTCTTACTGCAACTTGTTTTGGTCAGAGAAGAAAATTTATGATGTTTTATCACTTGCACCCTTAGCCTGGGATAGTTCAAGATGTGTTCAAGCTCCAGTTAAGAGTGCATATTATGAAATGCAAAAACCAGAGATATATTGTAGTTTGAAGGTCTAAGAAATAGGTCTTTTCCATGAATAAGGGTTTCAAAATTTGTCTAAGTCCAGAAAAACCCTAGCCAAATATATTTCTTCATTACTTTTTTAGGCCACTTAAATCCCCATTCTGCACATGCTTTATTTCCCAGCAATGTCAATTATGTTTCTACTCAGCGATTCAGTGACTGTAGTGTTCACGTATTCTCCAAGTCCTGGTGGTTAGTGGCTTAACCTTCAGTGATTCAGTGGGTGGTTATGTTTTCCTTTAGTCACTCATTCTCCAGATGAATCGGTCAAGGAAGGAAGCTTTCAGAGATTAAATGTGAACCATAGATGTAGATTAGGATCGAAGGTGGGCGCTCATTCTCTGAATGAAACTTAGGGTTAAGTATTTATCCAGCGATTCAGAGATTGCCTTTGTCGCCTATTCTCATGATACAATCTCGGTTAAGTAATGTGTTCAATGACTGGGAGATTGATTTGTTCACTGAATCACTTGATAAGATGAGTTAAGACAAGAGGTTTATGGTTTTTGATGAATCATTGTGGACCGTTGGATGAAGACAAGATCAGTGGATGGTGCTTATTCTTTGAATCAAACCAGGGGTTAGCCAAATATTCAGCGACTACGAGATTACCTTGGTCACGTGATCTCTAAATCTAATCATAGTTAAGGGCTTTCTATGGTTAAAAGATAAAGACAATGCAGGTCCAAGTTGATCAAACAGTGGTCATGTTGCCGCAAAGGAAAGATGTAGGGAGATTAACCAATGCGGCATTGCAACAGCCGTTGATTTGGTCAGACAACTAGGCATCTCTGTCAGGTGGGACCAGTTACCTTGGCTTTATTACAACCATTTGATTGCGAAGATTTATTGGTGTGTATTCACTGGGCCTGATTAATAAAGGGAGTAATGAACTAACATCTTGCATTTGATCTAAAGGCTGTCATGTTTCTGTGAATGAAAGATGATCAGAAATTTGTGCTTGCAACATTGCGATAGCTGTCGATTTGGTATCAGGCCATGAGATAAGACAGTGGGTCCAGTTTCCAAGTGTTGTTGATGTGCTTGTTTCTGATTGGTTGCCAAGAAAAGATGATGTGGCCGGTTGATTTTTAAAAACCTCAGTTGACTATTTTATGATTAATGAGAACTACCTGATGTGCCACGAAGGAGATGAATTGACGGTCACATTTTAAATTTGATTAGTTGGCCATTGTGGCCATAATTTGAAATGATTAAGGGTTTTTCTTGCTAGGGTTTTTGCAGTGAGCCAAAAATGACAAATCCAGATCAAATTTGTTTATTCCAAGGTAGGTTATAGGACAAGGGAGATGACACAAGGAAAAGGATGGTGCATTCTGAGTTAAAAGTGTAGGAAATAAAGTGAAAGGAAGATTTAAATGATTTACATAGTCTTCTCTATAGTCTAAATGAAATATTTTTATTACACAATTTCTGAGAAGCATTCATAGGAAGGTTTCTTGGAAGGCAAAATATGATCATTTATGGGAGAGGAATGGAATCAAATCAGTTGGAAATGATTGTAGGCATGTTGGGTAGTTGGAGAGAATCAGTTTGAAGATCAAGTGCAAATCAAAGTTGGAGGAAAAACTTGGAGACATTTTATGCAAAGAGTGGACAGCTGTCAGTTGGCTCTAACTGACTACATTCTCCTATATCTTAATTTTTATTAATTGTTACAGGGATGATGGAATTGTCACTGCAGAGGCAATATTCTGGCTTTTGAGCCCTTATTTTTGAGGTTTTCAGGTTTTCTTAATTGTATTGAACCATATATTTTTGAATGAAAAGCAGTGGAATCCCAATCTTTTATTGGTGATGTCTTCATATGTATTTCATTGAATTCTTGTGTATTAGTTTGTAAGGCACTCTAATATGTTGGTTACAAGGTGACTACGAATCTATTTTCTTAGTTTCTCTTAAGGAGGGAATAAATCTTTGGCACAATTCTAAGAATTTAACAGTGTATGTGAATCTGATGTCTGGGTAGAGGAATGAGAGAATGATTTGTAAGGCACTTCATTTGAGTTTTGTGTGTTTAGAGTTGTAGGATTTCTAGGAATTTAGTTTTATCTAACTCTGTTGCCCAATTGATAAGGCACTGGTCACTTCTTATCTTTGCATCTTTCATCATCAAATCTAAAAAATCAATGAACATTTACTTTCCATTGAAGACCATGTAAAATCAATAGTTTGTATTTGCAAAATACAATGAATTTAGTGATTCTTTGAAGAATGAATCCTAGGTTTGCCTGCCTGAGTCTTGAGCTCAAAGAGAAGAAGGATTTATCCTTGTCACTTGTGTCATTTTCCTAGTCCTTAGAAAACTTATGCAATAGGGATCTTGCATAAGACTGGTTGAGTGTTGACTCCCATATCTTATGGTTCTGAGAACTATCCACTATCTTTGTATGCATAGTAAAGGTTATGTCAAAGAGAAGTTATCATAAATGTAGATTCATGTTTGATTTAGGTACACCCGCTCGAGTGTGTGGAGCTCAAAGTGTAGAAGGTTTGTAGACCTTGTCAATGTTAGTCTTTTCTTGTCCTCCAGTTTGTAGGAAGAAGTAGATTCATGCTAATCAGATATAAGTATCCCATGTTTGGTTCTCATTGTCTCTTTTAGAATTAGAGGGTGCAAGAAAAATCACTAACAAAATGGTGACTCTGATGGGGAGAACAATAACAAAGAAATACATATGTTAGGAATCTCTGGTTAAATAAAAAATTATCAATATCTTACTACCCAGACTGATTTAGCTCATTCGAGTCACTAACAGAATTGGTGACTCTACTAGGGAAGAAATAAAGGACAACAAGTTTAAGATGACTGTTTCCTTGCTTTGCTGAATCATCCCAAAGTTTGGTCCAGTTTGATAATAGAGTCAAGTTATTTTTAAAAATTGTTATATTATCTCACTGAATGTGAGTGGCGACTCCGAGTCTCTGTTTGATCAATGTTTTGTGAATTTGAAATTGTAATGTATTTGTAATCCTGACAAACAGTTGTATCTTGTGGAGTTGTGTTGTGTTTGCTGGTAAAGAGGATTCAGATTTGAGAAAAAGGTTCTTAGATGATTCAGAATTTGTCCTTTGTAAAGAGGTGGTGACTCTACCACAGTTTGAAGGCTGATTTGGAGGAGACTTCAGATTAGTATTTTGCACCAGCAACAACTGTAATCACCTAAAAATGGACAAAGATAATTAAGTAATGAATCAAAGCCAGTCAAGGACAAAATTGAAGCAATTGAATCAAATCAAGCATTTAGCCAATCAAAATTAAAATCAAGTCTTAATTCAAGATAAATCAAAATCAAGAGCATTTTAATCAAGTTAAATCAAATCAAAGTGCAATTAATTCTATTAATTGTATAGTTTTGAGTTAAATCAAATTCAACCCATTCAAGGGGTACATGGCTAAAGAAATGAATTAAATTCAATTAATAAATCCTAATTTCTCTCAACAACTAAAAGGGGAGGAAGATCAATCAACCAATAGGATTTGAGGAAAGGCATTCACATGGATCAAGCCAAATTCAATCTCAATCACTCAAAGTGAAAGAGCATCTTGTCCACTCATCTTGTCTACTTGTCCCAAGCTTTGAGGACACAATATTTAAATTGTCTTCAAAGGGTAGAACCAAAGACTCAACCAAAGCTTAATCATGATCAACTACACTATACCCCCTACCCTTGCATAAATTTATAAAAGAAAGACTAAAATCAATCATAATTCATAACCACACATCTGAGAATTGCATCTAACCTCTTGAGAATTAGAGCTAGAAAGGCAATTTAGAGTTAATTTGAGCATTTGATTTGAATAATTGTTAGCATTTTCTTTAGCATAATCATTTCTCATTCTAGAACTGTCATTAATGGTAGCTTGCTGAGAGCTTCACATTATCACTCTTAGATAGAGAGCCATAAGATGCTTAATTGTGCTTTATTTGCTAAATAGAGTTCTAATTATGGTTTATTTAGTTTCTATTTGATTTATTGTATGATACTAATTCTATGAAGTTACTAAATCTTGTACACAAAAT
This sequence comes from Chamaecyparis obtusa, assembly GCA_027943335.1. Classification (NCBI taxonomy): domain Eukaryota; kingdom Viridiplantae; phylum Streptophyta; class Pinopsida; order Cupressales; family Cupressaceae; genus Chamaecyparis; species Chamaecyparis obtusa. The sequence goes on from BSBK01003270.1 coordinate 710,742, forward strand.
GGTACCCACCGTGGGGCAGTATGCTTCACTTTTCTAATCTCTCAGAATTTTTCAATTTTGTCAAATTTTTTGCATGTTTAACTCTCGGGTTTTTTAGGAATAGTGCTTTTGATAGCTCAAACGATGCTTTTGCACAGTTAAACAATGCTTCTGAGCACTATTTCAGCATTTCCATGATAAATTTGTGCACCTTTACACCGATCAGTAGTGCTTTCGAATCTTTCTACTTTCTATCTAATATTCTCACAACGCTTTTTCCCTGACTACCGAGCACTTCTACGCATTTATTTAGCGCTTTTACTTTATTTTTACCGCCTTTTCTCAATTCTTCAACATTTTTACTCTATTTTTCTGCACTTTTGAAAGTTTAAATAAGTGTTTTTAATCAGATTAACAATGCTTTTAAGCATTACGACAACACTTTTGAGTAAATTGTGAGTTTTTATAATCTGACTGTGGTAAAATAATTTATATGTTTCTACAGGATGTTTGACCACAAAAAAGTGAAAAAACCAGAGAGAAAATTCAACCAAGAAGGCAAGGCTTTGACTAGGAAAATCAAGAAAGAGAACATTGCTCATATCAAATCAGTCCTTGAGGATTCACAGCAAGAAAATCAGGTTTATGAAAATTATCTTAAGGTTGTAGAAGCATACAAAACTAAATTTGTGTCACTTAATTGGATTTCCTTACCTTAAATCAAGTTTTTCTTAAAATTTGCAAATAAGGCCTTAGATTCAATTCAATCTTTGTTTCTTCAATTTCATTTTTGGTTTCCTTCATTGTGGCTATTTTTATTGACTAACTTGCTGGTGGAAAATCACATTGGAAAGGAACTATAGCCAAGGTAAGCATAAAATCATGGAAACAACTAAAAAATGCCCCTAACTTTTGTTAGCTACAAGGAAAGGTAAGCCTTAAACTAGTGAATTTTTCCCTTAAATTGTGGCATTTGGTGCTTTTAAGAATCTAGTAATTACAAAACAACCTATCTTTGTTTTTAAAGTTTAGCATTTAGGCCTATGCTCTTCACTTCTTCTAGTGAATCAAAATGCCAAAGGTGTTGAACTTTTTAATTAAAAAGAAAGGTTGAGGAAATCAAGCACATAAAATCAAAGCCCCTTGTTTGTAGAAGAGAGTAGAAATACTCAATTCTCTCTAGTTAGTGGGCTAGTAATTGAACCTTGTTTATTGTGTTTGGGAAATTAAGAAAAAGTTAGGGATATGCTCTTCACCTTTTGGTGAATCAAATTCCCAAAAACTGGTTCTTAACTCCATTTCCTTGCTTTCCATGAACATGCTAGAACATTAGTGGGCTCACCTCCTGAGATTTTCCTTAAAAGGGCCAGTGAGAGGGACAACCCAAAGTGGGATACACTTTCTTTTTTCATGAGAATCCAACCCACTATAAAACAAAATGCATACATCCTTAATGGGGTGTGTGACAAAAGGATACTAAATTTTTGAACTTCCTCGAGTAGTCCTCATGTATTGCGCAAAACTCTGATATACTGGTGGTGGGAAGCCCCTTAACATACTTGGGGAATGAAATTTTAGGATCCATTTTGAACAGAATCCATATTAAATCCTTGATAAAATAGCAAGACCACCTTTTTAGAGCCATGTTTACAAGCCAAATCTTGAGCTAGGTAGGTGCTTGAAGTTTCTTTTTGTGCAAAACCGGTGATAACGTACTCTCAAATCAAACATTTTGTGTTAGTGGGTAAAAAGAGACAAGTGTATGTATGATTGTTGTGTTTAAAATACATAAACATGTGAGAGAGATATCCATTGAAAGTTCATCTTACATTTTTAATCTCTTCAATTTAAAATCAACAATTATCAAATCAAGGATCATTTCGAGTCAAACCCTTGTTGGATGCCGGTTTCTATGTGGTCCCACAAATTTAGGGGATCTTTACAAGGAGATAGCACTTGTGTTGCAAATGAAGGTCGTGAAGTTGAATACCAAAGTCACTTCAAGGGTCAAGATCAAGGGGATATTTTCCCAAATTTATTTGAAGAAAGACTTAACAACATGGATATAAATTAGGCATTTTATGATCATCAACATGGAGGAAACAATCATAACACTAACAATGCTAATCAAGCTCCTAAAGAAACACTTGAAGAAAAAGTTGAGAGAGCAACCCAAGACCATGAATTCCTAGAAGTTATGGAGAAATTGATAGATAGGGATAGGGAGAAATTTTTCCTAAACCTAGCCCACGGGGAGTAAAGCTTCCTCACAACTATGATATAGAGAAACTTAAAAAGGACCAAGAAGTAGATAATCCTATGAATGCTATGACTAGACAATTGAAAACCTTCCAATAGCAAATTGATTCCATGAAAAAGGCGGCAGAACCTAAGCCATTTTCTATTGAAGCTTTGTGTCCTTTCCCATTTGACAAAAAGCTTAGTTATGGTACCCTTTCCTTTCAATTCCATTTTTCCTAAATATGATAAATATATGGATAAAACAGACCCACAGGACCATCTAAGGGAGTTTTGTGCCTTAAGCATTGAGTTCATGCACAATGATACATACCTAATGAGACTCTTTCCTAGGAGCTTAGAAGGTCCCACCATGGAGTGGTTTTCAAAGTTACCCCAAGGAATGAAGACCTTTGAGTAATTAGCCTCCAAGTTTGTAACCCACTATTCTTATAATAGTGAGCATGAAATCACGATGCTCAAATTCTGTGATACCAAATAGAAAGATGGAGAATCCTTCTTAAGATTCCTACAAAGGTGGAGGACCATTTTTGCAAGGTATCCGTGAAGTATCCCCAAGAAAGAGAAGATGGAAATATTTACAAACAATTTGACCATGGAAATGAATTATTGATTACAGCTCCAATGTCCCCCAACATTTGAAAAACTTATCGAAAATGGGATCAAAATTGAGGATGTATTGGTAAAGAGAGGAGAAATAAAATTATTTAAAGATAATAAATCTAATAACAACAACAACAATAATAATTATGTGTCTAAATATGTCAATAATCAAGGGGCTAATAATCACAATGATAAACTAAAGTTATGGTTAAAGAACAATAATAAGAATCTTGTGAACGATGGAGTTGTGGAGGCCCACAATTTGAAGGCAACCCCTTTTACCTTATCAAGTGGAGCTAATTCTTCAAATAATGTTAATCAATCAAACAAGGCTCCATTTAATTCCAATAATTCCAATAACAATTCCAACAATTCCAACAACAATGCTAATAATCCTTATCATAATGCTAATGGGAATAAGCCCAAACCCGTTTACTCCACTTATAATAAGAGAAAATTCACCTTTTTAGGTGAACCTTTGGAGATCACATTAAGGACCTTGGTTGCTAACAAGATCATCACATTACCTGATTTAAGAGATTATGAACCTCAAGTTAAACCTAATTGGTGGAATGATTCTCATCATTGTGAGTATCATCGAAATAGAGGTCATAAAACCAATGAATGCATGAGGTTGAAACACTTAGTGCAAGATTTAATAGATGATGGGACTATCAAAATTGAAGGACCTCAAAACAATGATGATCATAAGGCCTTCAAGAACCCCTTTTTGAACCATGAAAAGGGTGAGTCATCTAATGCCAATCAAAATTTAAAAAAAGGTAATGAGAAGGTGAACTTTGCTCATACTTACGATAACATGATCAATACTTTAAGTGAAGAGGATAATACCATCAATGTTATAGTAGTAAAGGATAAATTAAGAGAAGTATCATCAAATGTTGTCACTAGGGGGCAAGCATCAAAGATCATTTTACCTACAAATGCCCCTAAAATTGTTCTATCAAACCAAGCTTCAACCTCATCATCAAAACAATATAACTTGGTTGATCAACTACAAAGAACTCCCGCTCAAATTTCTATTCTTGAGTTGCTCAAATTATCACCAACTCATAAGGATATCTTTGAGAAAGCCTTATTGGAAACCAACATGCCTCTAAATTTGGAGGTAGACAAGTTTCAAAATATGGTGGGACACCTCATTGCACCCCATTGCTTATCATTTTTTGAGCAAGATGACATGTCACTTAATCATCCTCAAAACTTGCCTTTGCACATAGAAGTCTTGATCCATAAGCATAGGGTGAAAATATTCATTATAGATGGATGAGTCAGCTTAAACATTTGTACCCTTAGCCTAGTGAAAGCCCTAGGATTCTCTGAGGAGGCTATTGACCCTAAGAAAAAGATAACTATTAAAGCCTACAATGACAAAGAAAGAGCTTCAAAAGGAGTCATAGTACTACCCATAAGAGTTGGTCCCATGAAAAAAGAGAACATTTTCCAAGTGATAGATCTAAAGTTGACCTACAACATCTTTTCAGGAAGGTCATGGATCCATGAAATGCAAGTCATTCCTTCTACTTATCACCAATGTTTAAAGTTTCATTATCTAGTGGTGTAGGAGCACCCTTCTAAGGGCTCCCACCATCTATTTTTGTTGTGTTGAACTTCTTCAATGAAGGTTGTAAGTAGAAATAAGAGTTTTAGTGCTCACTTGTGTGTGAAGGCCTAGTGGAGGTCTTGGTTTTGTAAGTGTGTTCTTCTCACTTTGTTGTATAGTGACTCAGGGCAGGTTGTTATCTTGAGGTCACTTCTATTGTAGAGTTGTCAAAGTCTTAGAATAGGGATTAGGAGAGTTTTATACATTAGAGTGATGGAAAAGACCTTAGTATGGTCTTAGGAGTTTGGATGAGCAAAAAGTTGCTCGAGCAAGAAAAATTGCTCTAAAAGTTGCTAGCAACTTTTCCTATTAAAGAGCTAAACCTTACCAAGATGGTTAAAAACCCTAACTCAACTCTACTCCCATGGAAAAGACTATATCTGACATGAGAAACCCTAATTCAAGCATGGGATATCATTTTTGTACGGCTAATATACAGAAGAACCAGACTGTGTATGGAAAACTAGTGTGTAACAGTCAGTTTAATGGCATGAAGTGTTGAATCAATGAGCTGCAAGTGATATCTTATATTATTTAACAGTGTTTAGTTTCATTTTATTTCATTTCTCAGTATCTAGACTAGGTTTGTTTACATTTGTTTGTATATACTTTGTTTTGTAACTCTGTCAATCCCCTGACCAGTTTGAAGGGGTTTGTGATGTAGGGCATGTAGCTCCTATCCCCACCATGGAAATACCATGGGTCTTTGGGAAGAGGTAGTATAGACCCTACCTTGTAAATTTGTGGAAGCAGGGCCCAAGTTAGCAGGTGCAAACAATTGTTTGAGAAAGCCCTAGGTGAATTTAGCAAAGCCCAGCTAGGAGCGGTCAGCAAAGAAAGAGCTCTAGCAGACAGAGGAGTGGGTTTCAAGACTATCCCTTTGGAGGGAGTCAAGTGGTATGTATGAAGGTTAAATGGTTTGAAGGAGAGAGCCTAAACAATCTAGGTGTGATGCTAATGTAGACAAGTTAATTCTTTGACCTTGAGAAGCCTAAAAGCCCTAAAAACCCTCATTCTTGGTAGAAGCACTGTACGGACAGATGGAGGCCCAAGACCCCAAAAATATTTGAGTTATGCATTTTTATTGAAGTTCTTTTAGAACAGGAAGTCTGGTTCTATGAAGAAAAGGGGCAAAAAGTCCTATAAAACCAGAGGGAGGCCTAATTGGGCTCTTTCTATTAGCCCTGATTTACAAAGGAACCCTGCAATCGGGTATCAACCCAACCTCATGAACACCTTGGAGATGATTAAAATGTCTTAAAAACTCCCTAAAAATCATCAAATTCTCTATCAGATCTTGGGAGGGTGTTTGAACCCTAAAAGACCCTTATAAGCCTATGTAAGCGATGGTGCTAGGAAGAAGTGTTTGGAAAGGTGCAAGATGATGCAACTACACTTGGTGGTCAGGTCAGGATAGGTCAAGGGATCCTTGATAAGAGGGGAATCCTATAGACCACAACAGGTGTTAGGAGAACACTAGGATCCTAATTGAGGATCAGAGGCATAGACTAGCTAGTCTATCCTAACCTCCCCATCAAATTGGTATCAGAGCCTCTTAAGGCTTGGGAAGTGGAAAGTGGATGTTTCAACCTCTAGAAGAGTTAGTTGGATCATCACACAAGTAGAAAATGGTGACTAATGCAGAGCTTGCTAAGAAGGTGGAAGATCAGGAGGAAGCCAATAGACTCTTACAGGAAAGATTATTGCAAATGGAACAACTCTTGGATGATGTCCAAGGAAAAGAATATAAGGTGAATGATAGGATGGAAGAACTAGATGCTAAAGGGAAAGAAAAGACCATTGATGATGAGGTACCCACACCAGATCCTCCTACCCAAGATGAACAATTTTTGAAAGCATTAAAGGTTGTCATAGGCAAGGCACTTGAAGGTGTCCCATTACTTACCGACAGGATGGATACAGAACTTGTGATGCAATGGATTGAAGGCATGGAGAATCACTTCAAATGTGAAGAGATCTCAGATGCTCAAAAGGTCAAAGTTGCCAAATCTAGGTTGAAAGGTCAAGCTCTAACCTGGTGGAACTACTTGCAAGAAGAAAGGGACAAAGAGGGAAAGAACACTATTGCAAATTGGAAGGCCATGGTTAACAAAGTGAAGGAAGCATACCTACCTATTGATTATGAGATCCAATAGCATAGGAAGAGATTGAATCTTAGACAAAAGGAGATGGATGTAACCACCTACATTGAAGAGTTTCACAAATTGAGCTTGAGATCTAAAGTGGAGGAGGAGGAGAGCATCAAGGTGGCAAGGTACCTAAGTGATTTGAAATGGAGCATAGTAGAGGAGATGAGTTTTTTCACTCCCACCATAGTTCTTGGATGTTAGCATATGGCACAAAAACTTGAAGACAAGCAAAGAAGGAAGCAAGAACCTAACTCAAAGAATAGAGGTAGAGGTAGAGACTCTAGAGGGGGTCAAAGAGGAGGTTCTAGTGGAAGAGGTGGTGACTCAAGAAGCCAAGGGGAGAGAAGACTTTTGGAACAAATTTCATAAATCAGTACAAGAGGATCTTTTGGTAGAGGAAGAGGTTCTCAAGGAAATAGAGGAAGAGGTGTAGGAAGAAGTAGCTCCTACTTTGCCACAATGAAATGTTATCAATGTGGACAGCTTGGGCACCCTGCTTATAGGTGTCCTAAAAAGCCATCAAACTCAAGCAATGAAAATAGGGTAGTCTATACTCAAGAAGAAAGCAACAACTCATGTACCAATGAGGTCAGAAAACTTGAATTAGAAATGGGTGAAAACTTAATGTTTAGAAGAGTACTCATAAGGCAGCCTAATCAAGGTGAACCAAAGTAGTGGAGGGCTCTTTTTAGAGTCAGATGCAAGATACAAGGCAAAGTTTGCAAGGTTATGGTGGATTCAAGGTCTACTAATAACATCATAGTAGAGGAAGCAGCAAAGAAGCTCAAATTCACAAAAGTTCCCCATGCAAACCCCTACAAGGTGACTTGGTTGAATCAAGAGCAGAGTGTGATAGTAAATGAGTAGACATGGGTAGAGTTTTCAATTGGAGGCTATAAGGAAAAAGTTCTTTGTGATGTCCTACCCATGGATGCATGCCATCTCTTATTGGGAAGACCCTGACAATTTGATAGGAAGGTGATCTATGATGGAGAGGAGAATTCCATTTCTTTCAAGAAAGATGGAAGAACATTCAAGATTCAGTCCATGACAGAGAATGAAGAAGGTACTTCTAAAACACCTAGTGTGTTGCTTAGCAATGGTAAGGAGTTCCTACATGCACTACATGATGAGGAGACAATAGGATGTGCTATCATGGTGAAACCAAAGGAGGATGACAATAAGTTGCAAGCAGAAACACCATTGGAAGTGTAGCAAATGTTAGAAGAATTCAAAGACATTGTGAGTGATGGAACCCTTGTAACACTACCTCCAAGAAGGGCCATAAGTCACCAAATAGACTTTGTACCTGGTGCATCTTTGCCTAACAAAGTAGCCTACAAGCTTACCCTTGATCAGAATAAGGAAGTGGCAAGACAAGTGCAAGAGCTATTGGATCAAGGACTGATTAAGAAGAGTATTAGTCCATGTGCAATCCCAGTGGTCTTGGCATCCAAGAAAGGAGGAAAATGGAGACTTTGCATAGATTCAAGGGCTATCAAAAAGATCACTAGCAGGTATAGGTTCCCAATTCCAAGAATAGAAGATTTGATGGATTGCTTAGGAGGTGCTATGTACTTCACTAAGTTGGATCTAAAGAGTGGTTATCACCAAATCATAATCAAGGAGAGTGATGAGTGGAAGACCACTTTTAAAACCACAGATGGATTGTATGATTGGCTTGTGATGCCATTTGGGGTTACCAATGCCCCAAGCACCTTCATGAGGTTGATGAATGAGGTCTTGAAGGACTTCATAGGTAGATTTGTAGTGGTGTATCTAGATGATATAATCATCTATAGCAAAACCAAAGTAGAACATCTTGAGCACTTGAGGTTGGTTATGAAGAAGCTACATGAGGAGAAATTGGCTATCAACCTAGAGAAGTGTGAGTTCATGCAGCAGGAGCTAGTTTACTTGGGATTTTTGGTGTCCAAGGGTACTTTGAAAATGGACCCAAGCAAGGTGGAGGCAATCTTGAATTGGCCTGCCCCTAAAACAAGGACATAAGTTAGAAGTTTTCATGGGTTAGCCCAATTTTATAGAAAGTTTGTGAGAAATTTTAGTGGGATTTGTGCACCAGTACTAGACACCATCAAAGGAGGACTGAAAACCAAGTTCAAGTGGACTGAGGTAGCTGAGAAGGCATTTCAAACATTGAAACAAGAGGTAGCCACAAAACCTATCTTACTGTTACCTACTTTTGATAAGTTGTTCACCATTGAATGTGATGCAAGTGGTGTAGTAGTAGGGGGTGTATTGAGTCAAGAAGGAAGGGCTATGGCATTCTTCAGTGAGAAACTCAATGAGGCAAAGAAAAAGTATTCAGCTTATGACTTAGAATTGTATGCATTAGTACAATCCCTCAAGAAGTGGAGGCATTACCTCTTGCCAAAATAATTTGTTGTATTTACTGATAATCAGGCTTTGAGCTATATAAACACTCAAGAGAAGCTTAGCAATAGGCATTTGAAGTGGATGGAGTATCTCCAATCCTTTACCTTCACAATTAAACACAAGAAGGGGCAACTCAACAAAGTAGCAGATGCCTTGAGTAGAAAGCTTTTGACTGTCCAAGAAGTATACTTGCAAAGCATTGGAATAGTAGGTTTCAAAGATTTATATGAGAAGGATGAAGACTTCTCACAAGCCTACAAGGTGTGCCAAGAGTTTGAGAACCATTTACATGGTGAGTTTGCAGATTATACCCTACAAAATGGATTTTTGTTCAAAGGTAATCAGTTATGTGTACCTAGAGGATCCATGAGGGAAAATATGATTCAAGAGAAGCATAATGGTAGTCTAAGTGGACATTTTGGCATAAATAAGACATTGGAGTTGGTGCAAAGATACTATTTTTTGCCTAAGATAGCAAGGGATGTGAGAAGATATGTAGAGCAATGTGGAGTTTGTCAAAGAGCCAAAGGAGGTTCAAGCAATGCAGGACTCTATCAACCTTTGCCAATTCCAAATAGGCCTTAGGAGTGTGTGAGCATGGACTTTGTGGTTCAACTACCTAAAACCAAATTAGGTATGGATAGCATCTATGTTGTAGTAGACAGGTTCTCTAAAATGAGTCATTTCATTCCATGTAGAACTACTCATGATGCAAGCTATGTAGCACATCTCTTCTTCAAAGAGATAGTTAGGATTCATGGACTCCCTCTGAGTATTGTGTCTGATAGAGATAGCAAGTTCATGGGTCATTTTTGGAAAACCTTATGGAACAGGTTGGGAAATAATCTCTCTTTTAGTTCAACATACCATCCTCAAACTGATGGTCATACTGAGGTCATAAACAGGGTGCTTGGAAACTTGCTAAGGTGTTTAACCAAGGAGTATGGGCAGACCTAGGATCTTGTGATATCTCAAGCTAAATATGCCTATAATGACAGTGTAAACAGGACCACAGGAAGGAGTCCTTTTGAGATTGTGTATGGGAAACACCCTAGAGGAGTGTGTGAGTTGAGGTACTTAGGTTCTATGGAGTTGAAGAGTGGACAAGCTAAAGATTTTACCCAAACCATCAAGGAGGTCCAAGAGAAAATGAAGAAGACCATTACGGAGTCCACTCATAAACTCAAAGCTAAAATGGATGAAAAGAGAAAGGAAGTACAATTTCAGATTGGGGACTATGTCATGGTCCATCTTAACAAGCCAAGGATGTAGAAGGGCATGCCCACTAAGTTACAAATGAGGAGAGTAGGCCCATGTTAGATTCTAGCCAAATATGGAGAGAATGCTTACAAAGTGGACTTGCCATCTGATTTAGCCATTTCATCAGTGTTTAATGTAGCAAACCTAGTTATGTTCAAGGGAGACATCCAACAAAAAGGTATGGATCCACCAAAAGTGCTACAAGACATAGACACCAATGTAATGCCCAAGAAGAAGCCAGCCAAAGCAGAGAAGATCTTAGAATCTAGGGTGAAGAAGACTACTAGACATCAAGTTTACATAGAACATCTGATCAAATGGATGGATCAGCCTAAATCTGAAGCCACCTAGATTAAGGAAGGATAGTTCAAGAAGTTTGGAGTTGACCTGGCTCTTCTTGACCCCAAATTGCCTTAGTTTGTGCTGAGGGGGAGTATGGTGCAGGAGCACCCTTCTAAGGGCTCCAACCATCTATTTTTGTTGTGTTGAACTTCTTCAATGAAGGTTGTAAGTAGAAATAAGATTTTTAGTGCTCACTTGTGTGTGAAGGCCTAGTGGAGGTCTTGGTTTTATAAGTGTGTTCTTCTCACTTTGCTGTATAGTGACTCAGGGCAGGTTGTTATCCTGAGGTCACTTCTATTCTGGAGTTGTCAAAGTCTTAGAATAGGGATTAGGATATTTTTATACATTAGAGTGATGGAAAAGACCTTAGTATGGTCTTAGGAGTTTAGATGAGCAAAAAGTTTCTCGAGCAAGAAAATTTGCTCTAAAAGTTGCTAGCAACTTTTCCTATTAAAGAGCTAAACCTTACCAAGATGGTTAAAAACCCTAACTCAAATCTACTCCCATGGAAAAGACTATATCTAACATGAGAAACCCTAATTCAAGCATGGGATATCATTTGTGTACGGCTAATGTACGGAAAAACTAGACTGTGTATGGAAAACTAGTGTGTAATAGTCAGTTTAATGGCATGAAGTGTTGAATCAATGAACTGAAAGTGATATCTTGTATTATTTAACAGTCCTTAGTTTCATTTTGTTCATTTCTCAGTATCTAGACTAGGTTTGTTTACATTTTTTTGTATATACTTTGTTTTGTAACTTTGTCAGTCCCCTGACCAGTTTGAAGGGGTTTGTGATGTAGGGCTTGTAGCTCCTATCCCCACCATGGAAATAACATGGATCTTTGGGATGAGGTAGTATAGACCCTACCCTATAAATGTGTGGAAGCAGGGCCCAAGTTAGCAGGTGCAAACAATTGTTTGAGCAAGCCCTAGGTGAGTTTAGCAAAGCCTGGCTAGGAGTGGTCAGCAAAGAAAGAGCTCTAGCAGACACAGGAGTGGGTTTCAGGACTATCCCTTTGGAGGGAGTCAAGTGGTATGTATGAAGGTTAAATGGTGTAAAGGAGAGAGCTTGAACAATCTAGGTGTGATGCTATTTCAGACAAGTTAACTCTGTGACCCTGAGAAGCCTAAAAGCCCTAAAAACCCTCATTCTTGGTAGAAGCACTGTACAGATAGATGGAGGCCCAAGACCCCAAAAATATTTGAGGGTTATGCATTTGTATTGAAGTTATTTTAGAACAGGAAGTTTGGTTCTATGAAGAAAAGGGGCAAAAATTCCTATAAAACCGGAGGGAGGCCTAATTGGGCTCTTTCTAGTAGCCCTGATTTACAAAGGAACCCTGCAATCGGGTATCAACCCAACCTCATGAACACCTTGGAGATGATTCAAATGTCTTAAAAACTCCTTGAAACTCATCAAATTCTCTATCAGAGCTTGGGAGGGTGTTTGAACCCTAAAAGACCCTTATAAGCCTATGTAAGGGATGGTGCTAGGAAGAAGTGTTTGGAAAGGTGCAAGATGATGTAGCTACACTTGGTGGTCAAGTTAGACTAGGTCAGGGGATCCTTGATAAGAGGGGAATCCTATAGACCACAATAGGTGTTAGGAGAACACTAGGATCCTAATTAAGGATCAGAGGCATAGACTAGCTAGTCTATCCTAACCTCCCCATCATCTAGGGTAGGAAATAATGGTAAGTGGGGACTTAAAACCCTTCCAATATTGTAACAACATCAAGCCTATCAATGACTCTTTAGTCACACACAATGCAGAAGGGTCTATACCTAATCAAATGGAGCAAGGGAAAAGTTCTAAAGACATCCCATTATTGAAGGGAAAAGAAAAGATAGAAAAGGAAGTTGTTATTGAAGACATACTAAAAATCACTAACCTAACTACATTGACTAAGGGAAAAGAGAAGGTTAGTGAGGATAATGTTATTGAAAAATCAAAATAAGACCCAACCAAAGCTATTCAAGTATACACTAAAGATGCCCATTATCAGAAAATGGACCAAATAATGAAGAATTTTATAAGCAACACAAAATAAAGCAAAAAGGAGTAGGTGAATACTCCCTATCCATGATGGACTTTCCCTTATCACCTAAGTCCTATGGAAGACCCTCAAATCTACCCCATAAACATAATGATAACTTTGTGAGGGCAAGCACATCATCTGCCATGGATGAAGAAGACAGTGAGATTCTAAACTGGTTATACAAAGATGAAGAATCAAGTGCACATGTCAAACACATTCAAAATATAACCATTCCCACACATCAATATGGGAAAGGGTTCCAAATCATGTGAAAGGTGGGATACAAAGGCCAAGGACCTTTGGGAATGAATAATGAAGGACTCATTGAACCAATAGAAAGTACATGGTGAGCTAGCAAGGAGAAGACCGGATTAGGGTATCTTGAAGAAGGGTACACCCAAAAATACTATCCCAAACTTATGATCAAATATTGAAATTAGAATCTCATAGTGATGAAGATTATAATGACTGGGAATGGGATACATTATCTAATGAGTCATTCCATGATAAGGGTATTGATGTTCTTCATACCTACACTTCTAGTAAAGACAAAGGACAAATAGCAGAATCAAGCTCAAATCAAGCATCTAGTTCGAATCAAGTGGTCCTAAATGATGTGTCAAGCATAGAAATAGAGATAAATCAATGGGTAGGTGAAACCTATGTACCTTCATGGAGACCTACTATGGAGGAATCAAACATTAGGTTTGATCCACACAACTTTTATCCAATGGAAACTGTAGAGGATTCTAGTGAGGAAGACTTTGATCCTACTTCTTTAGAACATTTAGAAGAGGCACATGTCATAGACTTGAATGATATAATGTAAAAACCATCTAACAAGGTATTAGCCTTAAACCCCATTGAACCAAACCCAAGCATTGACCCCTTAACTCTCATATACCCAGAATTAATTGAATGGGATTTCATTGAACCCACCATCCTCCTAACTTTTTTGAATGACAATGTGGTGTCCTAATATCTCAATGCTGTCAAAACTTCTTCTACTATGGAATATCAAGAAGAAATGATAAAGGGGAGTATCCAAACTTTCAATCCACAAAAAAAATGAAAAAAACAAAAAAAAAGTAAAAAAGGAAAAGAATCAAGTGTTGAAAACCATGTTGTGACAACATTAGATCCAAAAGAAAAAGAAATAAAGGATGTTTCCAAAGGTGAAAACCCAATTGAGGCACCTAAGGAAGGAATTTTGGATGCTCTACCTAAAAATTATGAAGAAATATCTCCAATTTTGATCGAACCTATAGAAAAGATAAACATTGGATCAAAAACCAAGCCAAAGATCATACACTTAGTGACATCCTTATCTAGTGAAGAAAGGAAAGAATTCATAAAAATTTTCAAGGAAAAGAAAATCAATTTTTCTTGGTCATATGATGATATGTTGGGATTGGATCCAAAATTGATTATGCATCATTTGAATATCAAAGAGGGAGTCAAACCAGTCAAACAAAAGTTAAGGAAGATGCATCCACATATAGCCTTGCTAGTGAACGTGGAATTAGAGAAATTGCTAAAGGTGGGATTTATCAGAGCCATTGATTATGCCCAATGGATTTCCAACATAGTGCCAGTATCAAAAGTAGATAAGTCCATAAGGATTTGTATGAATTTATAAGACTTAAACTTGGCATGCCCTAAAGATGACTTCCCTCTTCCAAGTATAGATGCCATTGTGGACCTAACAACAGGACATTCTATGTTCTCACTCATGGATAGATTTAGTGGATATAATAAAATAAAGATAGCACTCGAAGACCAAGATAAGAAAACATTTACATGTGCATGGGGTACTTTTTGGTGGAATGTCATGCCTTTTGGTTTGAAGAATGTCGAAGCAACCTATCAACAAGCAATGGCCACAATATTCCATGATATGATACATCAGTTCATGGAAGATTATGTAGATGACATATTAGAAAAATATCATTCAAGAGAGGATTATCTACCAATTCTAGAGAAATTTTTTGACAAATTAGAACAATTCAAAGTAAGGCTCAATCCTAAAAAGTGTGCATTTGGGGTCCATTATGGAAAACTGCTAGGCTACATTGTATTAGCGAAAGGAATAGAGGTGGATCCCACTAAAGTCAAGGCCATTATGGAAATGGAAGCACCTAAAAACATTACCCAAATGAGGTCACTACAAGGGAGAATTCAGTCTATTAGGAGATTTATATCCCAACTAGCGGAAAAATGTCATAATTTCACCCAACTTTTGCATAAAGATACAATTTTCAAATGAAATGAAAAGTTTGAAGAAGCTTTTAACATATTGAAGAAATACCTCATGAACACTCCAATATTAATTCCACCTATTAGAGGCAAGCCCTTGATCCTATATATTTCAGCAACAAAGAATTCATTGGGGGCACTCTTAGCACAAGAAGATGAATCAGGCAAAGAAAAGGCAATATACTACATAAGTATAACTTTGGTAAAATACAAGTTGAACTATACATTCATTGAAAGGGCATGATTTTCTATGGTTTTTTCTTCCCAAAAATTACACCATTATATGCTAGCTCATAAGATAAGACTAATTACCAAGATAGATCCTTTGAAATATCTACTTAGTAAAACAACATTAAATGGAAGGCTAGCTAAGTGGGTTATGGTGTTGAGTGAATTTGACATTGAGTATGTAGACCAAAAATCTATCAAAGGGAAAGTAATTGCTGACCAATTAGAAAAAGCACCACTACAAGATGATCATCTCATTCAAGTAGAATTCCCAGATTCTGAGATTGTGAATGTGGAGGCAAAGGCATGGCAATTGTATTTTGATGGTTCCTATACTCAACATGGATCAGGGGCAGGCATACTTCTAATCACTCCATAAGGATCTACAATTCCAAAGTCATATAAATTGATATTTCCATGCACCAATAACATAGCAGAATATGAAGCCTTGGTTATTGGAATCAAGTTAGCATTAGAGTAGAAAGTGACATAACTAAAGGTTTATGGAGACTCACAATTAGTCATTAATCAGGTTAATGAAGAATATCAGACAAAGGATGACAAGTTGGTGCCATACAAAAACATGGTAGAAGACCTTAAGAAGTACTTCACCCTTATTACATTTGAACAAGTGCCAAGAGAAAAGAACAAAGCAACAGATGTAATGGAAACTTTGGCATTACTTCTACAAAGGCTTGATCAAAGCACCAGATATGAATTCCTGGTAGAAGAAGTGGAACAACCCACATTTGACCCTACCCATCCTTATACCATTTTCTTGCTAACTACACATGAATCACCTTGGTATAGAGCCATTTACACTTACTTAAAAGACCAAATCTTAGCAATGGACCAAACCAGGAACCAAAAGAAAAGTTTCATCTGCCAAGTTGCTCGATATACCTTAATATCCAAAACATTGTATCATAAGAGTCTTGATGGAATGCTTCTTATATGTTTAGAGAAAGAGGAATCAAACGTAGCCTTGTGAGAAATCCATGAGGGAATCTATGGGTCACATTCGAATGGACTAACCCTAGCTAAGAAACTTCTTAGGATAGGATATTTTTGGCCTATGATGGAGAAAGATGCTTGTAACTTTTCTAAAACTTGTAGAAAGTGTCAATTCCATGGAAACTTGATACATGTGCCCGCACAAGAGCTCCATGTGATGACAACACCTTGGCCATTCTATCAATGGGGTCTAGATTTAATAGGAATGATTTATCCACCATCCTCGAGTGGTCATAAATTCATTATCATGGCAACAAAATACTTTACAAAATGGGTGGAAGTTGTACCCTTATCAACAATAACCAGCAAACAAATATCTTTGTTTATCTTAAATCACATCATTTGTAGATACGACATACCTCATGCCATCATAACGGATAATGAAAAGCACTTCAAAAACAAAGACCTAAATGAGTTATGCACAAAGTTCCACATGATTCATCATTCTTCATCAATATATTACCCTCAAGGTAATGGATAAGCAAAAGCAATGAATAAAAACATCTTGAAGATATTGAAGAGAACGATGGACAATTCAAGTAGAGATTGGCACATAAAAATAAACCCGACCTTATGGGCTTATAGAACAAGCATAAGAACACCAAGAGGAGCTACACCCTTTTCCTTAGTCTTTGGAGTAGAGGTCGTCTTACCTTTAGAGGTAGAACTTCCATCCTTAAGGGTATCTCTTCATGGTTTGATAAGTTAGGAAGACTATAGATTTGCTAGGCTGCATGAACTAGAACTCCTAGATGAGAAACAAGAACAAGCATTTGATCATTTGAAGGTATATCAAAATAGAATGGCAAGGACTTATAACAAGCACATCAAGTCAAGAACATTTCAAATAGGTGACCTAGTTTTGCAAGAGAATCCCAAAAATCAAGAAGAAAGGGAAAAGAAGGGAAAATGGGAAGCAAAATGGTTAGGACCATTTGGGATTACTTCTTCTTTTGGGACCGGTACCTACAAATTAGCAAATTGTGATGGAGAAGAGATACGAGAACCTATCAATAGCATACATCTAAAGAGGTTCTATACATAAAGTAGATGAAAGAGCATAAAGAGTATCAGAAATTAGATGGAAAGCATCATATTTATTGTATATAGACAAAAGAGATCCTGAAAATACCAAAAACAATTGAAAAGCAGAAAAGAACAAACAAATCAGAAATGCAGAAAAGATCCAAAAAAAAAAATAGTGGAAAATTGAGCATGAAGAAAGAAAAAATATTCAGATATGATCCTCAAAAAGATATTGTCTTGCTGAAAACCTAGCAAATAGGCACCTTGATGATATGAAAAAAAAAAATTTGAAAAAAAGAAAAATACAAAAAATTGAAAAAGAGAAAAAGTGCCTTGGTGAAAACCTAGCAAATAGGCACCTTGGTAGCAAAAAAAAAGAGAAAAGCTTTAAAAATAGAAAAAAGAGCAAGATCCATTCAATCAGTGAAAACCTAGTAAACGGGCACCATTGAAAGTTCAAGTTAGTTGCATATCTAGAAGGTCACCTTGTAAATAGTGCATTCACCAGCATTTGTATATATTGCATAATAAAACCCTACAGTTGCATTTACAAGTACCTAAAGATTTTGGTCACCTGATCTGCAAATTGTCCTAAGTCCCACAAATGAAATCATATGAAATTGGGGGCAATCTACTCAAAAGGAGCAAGGATTCATCAAAGCAAATTTCAATCAATCATGGAATCAATCCATCAAAAATGAAAGAGGAACACTTAATCAAATCTACATACCAATCCAATTTGAACCAAACGCAAAATTTGATCCAAGATCTTACATGACCTTATATTTATCAGGATTAAAAGTATGAAATGGATGGAACTACACTTGAAATATGGATTTGAAAAACATTGCAAATTTTTTTCTAAGTGTTGACTTGATTGATGAAATCATGTCTTTCTAGCAAATCGATGAAAGTTTTTAAACTAGACAAGCTATGATGAAAGGATGATATTTTGGTTGATTTATGAATGACTGTTTTAAAATATAAGTTCTAAATCAGGTATTATTTGTCTAAGGACATGATCATCAAAGAATCATCAAGGACTTGTACATAGGATAGAACTGAGATTTTTGCTTGTTTACGCAAAAGGATATCTTGGCTATTTTGATCTTCAATATCATAATACCAAAATCCACTTACAACATAGAATCTGACAAAATCAGTATTTTCACTCTCATGATTGGCCTCAATCAGTGATATTCATACTAGATAAGAGATGGGAAAGCAAAGAAAGAGGTGCAAAAAGTATTCATATCATCATAGTTGAACTAGTGAGGGTTGTACTAATTGGAATTCCAAAACTACTCAATGATGCTTATAAGCTCCAAATTTTTGAATAATGACAGTTAGTTGCATACATCTTAGATTAAATGCATTTAATGTATATTTCCTTTCTTAGTAAAATCAAAAAATTAAAGGATTATCAAAAACAACTATAAGTGATCGAGTGTGTTGGAAATAAAAAATAAATCAAAAACAAAGTGCATTCCATTAGTTCACTTGCATTGATTAAGTTCATTTTTTTAAGCATTGTATTGAGTTACATGAAGTCACCTTCATTAAAACCTAGCATTAATTTAAATGTGTCCAACATTTGAATCATTAAGTTCTTTGCATTAGGTTGCATATATCATATATGTCATTAAAATTCATTCGAATTGCATCCATTGCATTTAGTTGCATTCATTTAAAATTCATCTCATTTAGGGCACATTCTTTTATATCAATCCATTAAGTGCATTGCATTAGTTAGTTAAAAATTCATTGCATCCATTAAGATCATTCATCTGTTGGGAATGGGAACACCGAGAGGGGGGGGGGGTGAATCAGTGTTCACTGTATTTTAGCTTTTCACTTTAATCTTTATACTGAACTCAAATGCTTAAGTACTGAAGTAAACATTCACATAAACATGAAACATGAAATCAACACATGACACCAATATGGTTACAAGGAAACCCAAATAGGTAAAAACCTCGGTGGGAATTGACATCCACTAATATTCTGCACTAGTGTTTTGTGATCCTTGTTAGAAGATCCTTTACCCTGTTAGGAGTAGCTTTACAATGCTTTAAGTACAGTAGACATTGTTAAGGGTAAGACCTTGTTAGGATTCTTTTACAATAATCCCTTTTAGGGTAGTGGACTGACTATCCTAGAGCTCACTGCTCAAATGGTGAAGGCTACAACCTTTAGATATCAAATACACACTATATCTGTCGGATGAACTGTCACTGTGACACTGCTTGTCGGATCAGTTCATTTGATGTGCTGATGCTTTGACCTCTAGCAAAGCTCTAATACATCTTATTCTCTCCTTGCATACTTCTTCCCTACTTATCACAATAATCCTTTCACTTCCATACCGAATACAATGGGCACATCTTATATTTATACGCTCATACAAAATAAACAATTAGGTCGGCCCTATAAATAATTACAAACAATGCTTCCAAATGAATTGGCTTAAGCATGCTTACAATAAACATGTTGGAAACCTAAATACAATGGGCTCATAGCCTTTACAACATTTCATTATAACCGTAAACCAAAATACTAACTATTGGCTCCATGCTCTGTTCTTTGCTGGCACACACTGGCTATGCAACTTCAATTGATTGTAACTTTCACATCCTTGCATATCTACTTATGCGCTCATAGACTAAGCATGAGTATAGTCTAACAAAATTAACTTCCAAGGTGCATACCATAATTCATATGTACGCACATGTGTTGATGCTCTGAGCTGTAGGAACTCTGTACACTATCTAGTCTTCAACACTTAGCTGATTTCTGATCTTCTCATCAGGTGCGCTGACTCCAGACTACTATATGACTTTGTTGCCATAATGAAAACACTATATCTAGTCATATACCTTAGTATAGATAAATTTCCTACAATCTCCCCCTTTTTTATTGATGGAAATAAAGGAATATGGCCAAGTTGCTAACTGCCTTTAAAACAAAAAACTTTTTGTCTTCTATACATTTCTTATACATAAACTTATATCTCCCTATACATAGTATACTCCATATTCTATACACAACTCCCCCTTTGACATTAATGACAAAGGTGCATCAAAAAGACTGTATCTACACATACTCACTGAGGGAAAACATCCAGATATGCAATCTTAAGGTTCTGGATCTCCTTCCAAAAGGTGATCAGTGAATTGACTATTTGGAGATGGGTGCATAAAGCATACTGTAGCTTCTCCATCTTCTCCTAATCTATGCTCGAACCTTGATCATAGGTTATCATGGTGGCATCAATCTCCTTTATATTCTAATTTAGAATGTCTAGTGAGGTCGCAAGAGCATTCCTCAACTGAGTTTGTCTAGACCTTATCTTTTCCATCTCTTTCTCTACCTTTTCAATCTTGTCCAACTAACCTTGGTAGATATTGTTGCACATGTTCACATCAGTGGATGTGTCTTTCACTAAAATCTTCACCTACTCAATCATGGCTATTGCCTCTTGTATTTTCTTGAGATGGGCATCAGTAAGCTTATCCTGATCCATGTAGTCTACAATGAATTTCCTTCCTTGATCAGCAAATTCTTTTAAAGATGCTTGTCCTGACTTGAGTGAATTCAGATCTAGTGCAAAGTTGCTGATCAACTCATTTAATATCTTCTTCAGGTACTTCTCTTCTGCAACCTTGGATGTAGATTCTTCAAGGCTTAAAAAGTTACTTTTGAATTGTGAGATAATTGTACTCACATCATCAACTGAGTGTATCGTAGACACTTTCTTGTCTTCTAGTAATAGACTGTTCAAAATGTTCACATATTCTACCAGGAGGGGATTCCTCATTACTTGTTTCTCCTTTGCCTTCTCCATAGCTAGGACATTGAGCTTAATCAGGTCTTCTTCTCTCTAGGAGTCCAAACTACTTGTGCTAGGTGTTAAACTTGACAACAATGTTGAGGAGGGAGTGCTATCCATCACGTCTTGTTTCACCTTGACCAAATTATCTGATGTTTCATCCTTATGTTCATTTTATTTTTCCTCCTCTTCTTCTTTCTTATCAGTTATGTCTTCAATGAGCACTTCTTCTTGATGAGTGGGAGGTGAGCTGCTACATAAGATTTCAGCTTCTTGTGTGCTCACAAAAGCTTCCTCAGACTTATCCAATTCTATGTCAGTGGCCACCATGGTTATCTCTACATTGTTAATGACAATGGTGTTGTCCTTGAGTGATTCTGGCATGGGCATAGACTTATCTACCTCTAATTGAGTTCCATCTATGAATGCTAAGTCCCATGGACCTGTCACTAGTATATTGGAGGTCTCTGCTACTTTGTCTTGCTCACTAGGTGCATGAGTGATGGGTGCATAAGGAGGTTTCATGTGTTGTTCTAAGAACACTTTTGCAAAGGCCTTCTCTATTTCCTTTGTTATCAGCTCATAGTCTTTGTTCATAATGTGTAGTGTTCTCATCTTTGTTCTTAAGTGTAGCTTCACTAGATTCAATATCAGTGTCTTTTCTTCATTATAACATACTGGCAGACTATCTTCTAATATCTTTTCTCTGATCCTTATATCCTCTTCATTCACTTGTCTCTTTTGGAATTCTAAAATATCCCATACTTTATCTGGAATAGTAGTCTTTAATTCAAGAACTGTCTTCTTGAACTTGATCATATGTTTGACAATCATACTATGTATTTCTGATTTGTCAATCTCACTGTATGTTTCATAATACTTCCCTACTTGATCAATTCTACCTTCATCAACAATTCTTGAATTCAAAACTTTAAGGCTTGGTCTAAATCCTACCTTAGGAGGTGCTTGAATGTTTTTCTTGCTCCTTGTTACTCATGAGGATGGATGACTAGTGCTAGCTTCTTTCTTCCTCTTGACTATTGTCTTATACTTCGGAGGAGTGGTAAGGTTAATAGTATCTTTGGGCGCAGAAGGAGTATTATTTTCTTTACCCTTCTGACTGTCATCTGTTTCAGTTTTCATTTTCTTCAACTTAGGATCTTCTTGTTCTTCCTCTGCTACTATTATTTTTAGTTCTAAGGCAATCTTTTCATCCCTTGCTTTATCAAGGTCTGCTTGAGACACACCATGTATTCTCAAGATTTCAGATGTGACTTTAGCAACCTTTCTTTTAGTTGCTACGCTGTTTAGCTTTGCATCTACTTCTCTTGTCTTCTCCTCATATGTTCCCCATCTAGGTTCATTAGGACCTTTGGAGGCTGACAGTAGTACCTGTGCATAAGCTTCAAGGACTTGTTCCTCTACTTCATAACCAAGTGGATGAATCCACTTAGTTCTTGGTTCAACAACTTCCATACAAGTAGTATCAGTTTCAACCATAAAGCATATTGTATCCTTATATTTCTCTACAATGCTTTCTGGAATTATGTACCTCATTTGCATCTTAGCCAAGAAGGTCTTCAATTCCAATGTTACATAGTCTCTCAATGTACTCTCAGTGGATGCTTTGAGGGATATCTACGGCATGGTTGGAATGGATTTGTCCAAGTATAAATCTTAAACTCTTCCAACTATATGAAGATACATATAGATGATTAATGACCTAAACCTAAATATCTTTGTCTTGTCATGCTTGATAGCCTTGATGTTATCAATCAATTGTTGTGCAAGATCTCACACAAGTTGAACTCTCCATCTTCCTTCACAAGTCTGATGGATGCTAAAATAGTTCCCATAGACACTCAATATTCACCCTGTTGGTGTGATGAAACCTGTATCCCAGTATCATTGACATCAATTTGATGTCTGCTTGCTCAATAGGCTCAATTTTCATGCCGCACCTATCACTCCTTGACTTACATGCTTGCTCAACCATTTTCCTGACATCCTTGCCCACAAGAAGGATGACGCCTATTCTAGATAGGGATGTCATCTCATGTATCAGGTCACCTATGATTCTTACTAGCACATCACCAATCCAAAATAGATCATCATGAATTATGCTTAATAAAATCTTTATCCATTCTGTCTCATAGAATTCATATTCCATATCATACTCAACAATAGGGTGATCATTCCATTTGACATATTCATCCATGAAGGTTTTTTTAGGTTTTAGCATGGTATCCATGTGCACCCTTAACCTATCCAACCCAACCGATTCCTTCTTATAGTAGATGTAAGCCCTAATGTCTTCCACATGCATGATGCCCATAGGCGTGCGGGAGAAAGCTCCCTCTAAATCATCTAGGGTTGATTTAAATGGGTGCTTCTTGAAAACATATATTTTCTTCTCAATGACATCATAAACAATGGGAGTGGCCATGACTTACTTGATAATCACTTTCCAACTGATCTTTGAGATAATTTGATGACTTCTGAATCAACGCAAAGAGCTAGGGTTTTTGCAATTGACAAAATGCACTGCAAACACTGATAGATCAATCTCCAAGTCTTCTCAACAACTTCCAAGGCTCTTTTTTTTCTTCAATCACTTTGACTTTGAATGCAATGAGTGATCAAACAACTTTTAGTGTACTTAAAGTGAGAATTCCACCATTAATGCTTGGCGCGTAAACCAGGCTGTCACTTCAAAATTTCTAACTCGAGTTCTGCTAACAATTAGCATGTGCACTCTTGCACAAAGGTTCCTATACACTCCAAAAGCTTAAGTCCAAAGGTGCATACTCTAAGGATGAGTATACCAGCCACGCAGGGGTCTAGAGCTAAGATAGCTCCCCCTATGACCCTAAGGGCCATTCATCCAGATGTAGAGGGTGCATCCACTAGGGATGCATCCAATACATTCTCATTAGTCTTGTCCTTCTTTTTCTCTAACCAAATCAAGCTTGCATCCTCTGAGGCTTTGATAAAATTGACTTCTCCTTCGGGATCTAATACTGGTTCTTCAGCCTTTTTAGGGCTTTCCTGACCTTGCGTCCTTGATCTACAAAACTTTGAGATATGTCCAGCCTTGTTACAAGAGTGAAAAATTATTGGAGGTCTTATATTCCTCGATGCATTGACATGAGTCATCATTTTGCATTGTTTTGAAGAGTGACCATTATAGTTACATATCTGACATGTAACATTCTGATAACTTCTTGTATTTGTCTAATTCTGATTTCTCTGATCATGCTGAATCTTGTTCTTCTTACTAGTCTTGCAATTCATAGCTTTGTGACCAAATCTATTACATGAATAATAGTAACCATTGAAAGGTCTTACCTCTATATAGTTTCTTGTAATGTGTCCATGCTTGTTACATGCAAAACAAGTGTATTCTCCATGATTGCACTCATTCTTGGTAGGTCTACCAATGTCTTTGGTTTGATCTTCAGTATTCTCAGTATTAGTAGAGTCCTTTTGTGTATTCTTTCTTTCTCACATGTTGTCAATTTGATTTTGTGCTTCATTGTACCCAATATAGCTAGTGTCTCCTTTGGCTCTTCTTGCATACAACTAAGATTCTATCAAATCAGAATTGGTGTGTAATTTGTCAATGTGATTCTTTGCTTCCTTCAATTTAGATTCTAAGTTTTCATTATTGTTTCTTAGTTCTAAGATTTCCATGTTTGCTTGTCTCAATTCTTATTCAGTTGAAGGTTCTCTTTGATCTGTTCATCATAGACTTCATGATTGTTAGTTAGCTTATCATCAAACTCTTCAAGTTGTTCTTTTAAGGATTTATTTTCTTCATTTAGTTTCTTGACCATTGTCCCTAGATCACTGGTAGATAATTCTTTCAAATCTTTCCTTAGCCTTTTGATGACTAATTGAGCATCACTAAGTTTTTCCCTTAGTTCTTTAGTTTCTTTTTCAGAATTGTCCAGGTCTTCAAGAGCAGCTTCCAAATTTCTTTTCAGATGTTTCATTTCTACTTTCTCCATGATCTCCTCAAGTGGTTAAACTTCTTTGCTAAGGACCAGAGCTTTGATACCAATTGTTGGGAATGGGAACACTGAGGGGGGGGGGAGGGGTGAATCAGTGTTCATTGTATTTTAACTTTTCACTTTAATCTTTATACTGAACTCAAATGCTTAAGTACTGAAATAAACATTCACATAAACATGAAACATGAAATCAACACATGACACCAATATGGTTACGGGGAAACCCAAATAGGTAAAAACCCTGGTGGGAATTGACACCCACTAATATTCTGCACTAGTGTTTTGTGATCCTTGTTAGAAGATCCTTTACCTTGTTAGGAGTAGCTTTACAATACTTTAAGTAAAGTAGACCTTGTTAAGGGTCAGACCTTGTTAGGAGTCTTTTACAATAATCCCTGTTAGGGGAGTGGACTCACTATCCTAGAGCTCACCTTTCAAATGGTGAAGGCTACAACCTTCAGTTATCAGATACACACTAAATCTGTTGGATGAACTATCACTATGACACTTCTTGTCGGATCAGTTCCTGCGCTGATGCTTTGACCTCTAGCAAAGCTCTAATACATCTTATGCTCTCCTTGCATACTTTTTCTTTGCTTATCACAACAATCCTTTCACTTCCATACCAAATACAATGGGCACATCTTATATTTATATGCTCATATAAAATAAACAATTAGGTCATCCCTATAACTAATTACAAACAACACTTCCAAATGAATTGGCTTAAGCGTGCTTAAAATTATACATATAAACATGTCAACAACCTAAATAAAATGGGTGTATAGCCTTTACAACATTACATTATAACCGCAAACCAAAATACTAACTGTCATCTCCATGCTCTATTCTCTACTGGCACACACTGATTGTGCAACTTCAACTGACTGTAACTTTCACATCCTTGCATATCTACTTATGCACTCATAGAGTAAGCATGATTATAGTCTAACAAACTTAACTTCCAGGGCACATACTATAATTCATCCGTATGCACATGTGCTAATGCTCTGAGCTGTAGGAATTATGTACACTGTCCAGTCTTCAACACTTAGCTGATTTCTAATCTTCTCATCAGGTGCGCTAACTCCAGACTGCTATATGACTTTGTTTCCATAATGAAAACACTATATCTAGTCATATACCTCAGTATAGACAACTTTCCAACATCATCATTAAAGGCATATCATTTAGTGAAACATGGCATTATGCATTAAAGTTCATTAAAAGCACATCATTCATGATAATATCATTCATCTATATTGCATATAACATGTAGAATCATTAATCATTAAGTATCCATGGTCATTGCATCATTATATAAATCCATCACATTTGCATATCAAAATAATTACATCCATTATACATCACATTTTCATATCAAAAGAAATACATCCATTATCCATTACATTGCATTAGATCCATTATTCATTATCCATGTAATATTCTACATCCATCCATATAACATATCAAAATCATTAATCATTAAATCAACATTGCATCCATTTATTCTAATTCATACATAAGACAATCATTTAAGCATCAATAGAATATATGCATACATTTGAAAAATTGCATTTGAAAAGCATAAAACAAAGCATATAGAAGATAGAACCATCTAGATATGCATATCATAGCAAAACATCTGAAAAAGAGATCCAACATATAATGACATCATATATAGTGAAATCTATCAAAGAGAGTATCAAAGTCCATGGTACCATCATCATAAAATCACCAAGATATCAAATTCTAAACAAATGATCATAAAAGCAATATCCAAATATCAATGTCCATCAGAGTATCAAAGTATCAACATAAACAACATCAATGGATCAAAAATGATATAATAAGAGTTCAAATGTCTCGATAACAACAAAGAAGAGAGATCATGTATAACAATCATAAAATCAGAGATAACTCAAAGAGATGAACCAGTACCATCTCCACCATCAAGACCAGGAGCACTATCTGGAGGCCGAATCAAACTAGCCTGTAGACCCTACTGATTCATAGCAGCCATGAAACTCTGCATCATAGAACTCAACTGTCTCATCTCTTGTCTAATCTCAGAGACATCAGACTATAAAGCCTGAACCTCTGATGCAACCACACTACGAGCCTGCACTGTAGAAGACTATGGAGGAGGAATGGATGAGGAAGGCATCAATGAAGATGGAACACCCAAAGATGGAACAAAGCTTGAAGATGATGGAAGTGAAGAAGATGAAGGCATCAAAGTAGAAGCATGTTCCAGAGATGAGGTAACCTATGGAACAACTGGCTGAATAACCTACTGAGCAGGACCACCTTGTGCCTGATTGAGTAAAACGTGTATAATATCTACATCAACCTCCTACTAATGCCTAACTCTAGGGCTATCTATTGGATCTCTGGAAACATGTTGGAGAATTCTATCCACACAATGACCCCTCACATGATCATCACCCCTAGGAGGAATAGGAGCAGTAGCAATCACTAGAATACAAACCCTACCTGCTCGAGTTCCTTAATGACCACATCATCCTTGCCATCCCCTAATCCTACCAACATCTTCACCATCATCATCACCACCATCTCCTACATCACCATCATCACCATCTGATAGCTCATCAATGGTAGGAACTCTCTCGATAGGATCAATGAATCTAGGAAAATGATATTGATGTATCCAAGCAGCATACTCATCAATGATACCAGCATCCATGATGTGTGATCTAGAAGACCAAGGATGATACCCAATATCTTGGATCTCTCACACAATTGTCCCATAATCCACACATGGACCCCACAATGATCTCTCAGCCTGCACTTGAGCATACATAGCTACTCCCAGTGGCATATCCTATGTACACCCATACTGACGCAGAACTCGCCCAAAGAAAAACCTCTCAATGATATATGTGGAATGCCCGATCATCCATCATGGGTAGAACATGTAAGGTAGCTTAGCATCATCCTCAGGCCAAGCCTCGCAACCAATATATGGTCTCCACACAACAGTATCCATGTCATCAATGACACATCGCCCGTAATCTAGCTTACCCATATGGGTCTAGATGATAATACCCTCATACATCCAAGCAAATGGCCAACCTGGCTAACGATCTTATGCTATAATAGGACGTATCACTGGGATATGCTCCCAAGTCCAAAGCTGTAAAAGGATAGCTCTTGCAGTAAGTGTAGCGGAACGCCTATAAACCACTGTGTGTAACTCATGGTATAATTGAGCCAAGACACAGGAACCCCAATTGAAGTGATGAGGATGTGCCATTAGATCCTCAAGGATAGGACCCCAACTGATAGTGAACCCATGCCTGGGTCTATCAAGAAGCAAGAAACTACCAATCAAGGTGCCCAAAATAGCTGGCAACATAGGAAATGAAACAAACTACGCCCACTGGATGTGAGCATCACCAATGGTAGGATCACCAAAAATTTGTCAACATGCAAATCCATCATAAAGGGAATCATAATACACCTGCTCACCACAAGTAGGTAAATGGAGGATACGATATACATCCTCGGGGGTAATGGTCATCTCCCCTAGTGGCAAGTGGAAAGTATTATGGTTTGAGTGCCAATGCTCAACCATAGAAGTAATGAGACCCTGATTCACTCAGAATTGAGGAAGATATAATAGGAAAGATAGGCCACAGAGAATAATATGGCAACGATCTGCCGCACTCAGATCAGGAATCATACTCTAGGATAATGGGTAGGATGCACAAATACCCAAAGGCTTCAAGAACTCTTGCAAAAAGCAAGTTCAATCACATCAGTATTGAAATCATTTATTATTTGGATCATTCTAAGTCAATAAAAAATGTTCAAAATATCAAACCACAATCAATTTTCATGTTTCTACTCAAATAGAACGGAAAATTTATCATCACCCATCATCTGAATCTAGATTGACAAATAAATATTCATACTATGACTGACTCATACTGACATCTTATAACTCACTATAAAAGTTAACCTATCATTTGATCAATGACGTTAAGCAAAATTGCAAAGTGGACTATAGCAATTCGAAATCATTTATGGCAGAGTGAAAGCGATATTTCAGGCTTTAAAAGCGTAAAAATGCAAAAGCATTGTTTAAATGTGTAAAAGCGCTACTTAATGGATTAAAAGCACAATTTGGGGCAAAAGCGCTATTAAAAAGATTGAAAGCGCTATTTAAATTGGCAAAAGTGAAAATAAGAGCAAACGTGCTATTTAACATGGAAAAAGTGGATTAGGGCCTAAAACTGGTAGGTATAAGCGCAGTTTCAGAGCATGAAAGTGCAGTTTAAAGTAGCAAAAGTGCAACTTGGAGGGAAAAAGTGCAGTTTAATTGGGTAAAAGTGCTATTTGAAAGAAAAAAAAGAGGGTTTTCACAGGAAAAATTTAGATTTCTTGAAATTAAGTGCTAAAATTGACAAAATGAAGAGGTTTAAGTATTCACCGGAGGTCCATAGCTAGGTGGATGCTGATATCAATGACCTCACTCAAATCTATGCTCGCAGATGGGGATCAACATCGTAAAAAGTCAACAGAAGTCAGAGAGCAAAAAGTGAAAAGTAAAAGTGAAAATGAATAGTGAAATTGTTTTTTTAACCATTTATATAGCCCTTTTCACCTAAAAGGGTATCTTTGACCTAAAAAAGGAATCTTTTACCACAATTAACCTAAGAACTTGAATTTTTCATCAAATCAGCCAAAGCTGGGGCATTTGTAATCAAACAGACGTAAAAATAATATCGAAAATGAAAATAAAATTCATTATAAATTGAACTAAATCAATGTAAATTGACCTAAATCATCAAAATTTTCAATAATCGATCAAATTTTATTTCATTTTCGAGGGGGCATACCATTGGATAATCAGCATCAACAACATCATCATTGAATTAGGAGATCAACCATCAAAAGTGAAAGCTTTTATCAAAAAAAAATTTGTTAATCAATCGAATGGAGCATTACATCAAGATATATCATACAATCAGTTATCACATCAGAATTTTTAATTAGATCAACCATCATATCGACGATCAATCATCAGAACAAACATCATCAAAATTACATCAATCTCATATCAGATAGCAAAAATTGATCATCAAATAATATCAAACGAACATCAAAGATCGACCATCGATAGAACCAGGACCTATCATCAGCAAAATTAGAATATTCTTTGAATCGACATGCTTTACACGTAAACTCAAAGAGGGGCATTTGTAATCATCTAAAAATGGACAAAGACAATTAAGTAATGAATCAAAGCCAATCAAGGACAAAATCAAAGCAATTGAATTGAATCAAGCATTTAGCCAATCAAAATTAAAATCAAGTCTTAATTCAAGATAAATCAAAATCAAGAGCATTTTAATCAAGTTAAATCAAATCAAAGTGCAATTAATTCTATTAATTGTATAGTTTTGAATTAAATCAAATTCAACCCATTCAAGGGGTACATGGCTAAAGAAATGAATTTAAATCAATTAATAAATCCTAATTTCTCTCAACAACCAAAAGGGGAGGAAAATCAATCAACCAATAGGATTTGAGGAAAGGCATTCACATGGATCAAGCCAAATTCAATCTCAATCACTCAAAGTGAAAGATCATCTTGTCTACTTGTCCCAAGCTTTGAGGATGTAATATTTAAATTGTCTTCAAAGGGTGGAACCAAAGAATCAACTAAATCTTAATCATGATCAACTACACTACACTCCCTACCCTTGCATAAATCTATAAAAGGAAGACTAAAATCAATCATAATTCATAACCACACATCTGAGAATTGCATCTAACCTCTTGACAATTAGAGCTACAAAGGAAATTTAGAGTTAATTTGAGCATTTCATTTGAATAATTGTTAGCATTTGCTTTAGCATAATCATTTCTCATTCTAGGATTATCATTAATGGTAGCTTGCTGAGAGCTTCACATTAACACTCTTAGATAGAGAGCCATAGGATGCTTAATTGTGCTTTATTTGCTAAATAGAGTACTAATTGTGGTTTATTTAGTTTCTATTTGATTTATTGTATGATACTAATTCTATGAAGGTACTAAATCTTGTACACAATAGCATTTCCAAGTAATCTTTTATCAAAGTAAAAACAATCCCTAAATAGGTGAACAAGTCACTAAGAAGAGGGAAGTTAGTCTTGAAAGTTTAAGTCATATTTCTGGATTGAAGTTTGAGTTGTTGTAAAGAGTATCAGAAATATGTTGTGGCTTAATGAATTTAATGGTTGCATGAATTTGGATAAAAATATCATCATAAGAACAAGCTGTATTGTTTTGTCAGTGTGTTAAAATGGAGTTTCCAGCTTTGCTAGATCAAGGTGATGTTTCTAGATCTAAAAATTATCAGTCAAATTTAGAAAATTATAATGATGAACTTCATTTGATAAATAAGAGAATCCAGCATAATTGCATTCATATTTTAAGATGTACAATTGGAGAAAGGAAAGAAGAATCTACATTTTCATACTACAAGAAATTTCTTATAGCTTATAGTGAACTTCCTATGGGTCTTGATTTTCAAGAATCCCAATATGATGAAATGTTTTTAGAACTTGGTATGCTTGAATCAGTCAGTTGGACTGCATCCTTTAGAAAGGAAGCACTAGAAAATGTTAAAGAATGGATGGATTCATTTGTAGATGCTGAGTTTAGTTGTGCTGAGGATGCTAAATCTTGTGATACTAAGGGTGCTGGTTATTATGCTGATGATGAAATTTATGGTTATCAAGATGTAGATGATGAATCTGCAGTTGATAATGATTCCCTTGAGTTTGTAGATTTTCCCTTTTCTCAGCATGATACTAATGGTTCCTTGTTTCAGCTTGATTTTTTTTTTTGTGAACATGAAGAATATGATTACAATGCAGATGATAGTTCCTGTAGTGACTACTTTACATAAGGTATTGTGAGATGAGATTTTAGTCCCTATTTCAGATGGGGAAGACATTTGCAGCACTAGAAGTGAAACCGAAGAGATGGAGTGTGAATTTTAGTTCTTACTAATTAGTGAGCAAATTTCAGAACTCTTGGAGACTGAGTTTCAGAGGTATACTCCCAAATTTGTTTCTAAAATTCCATGCCCAGTAAATATAAGTTTTGATAAAGATGATTTAAGTGATGGCATGATGTGTGAAAAATTTATGGATGTCCTTTCTCCCTTTTTTGATATGCAAGTGGATAGTACATATTATTGTAATGAATTTGATTATGTTATATTTGATGAGTATGGTGATGTGTGTACTAGTGAGGATTCAGAATTTCAAGAACCTGATGTCAGTGGTTCTTGTTTACATTTTGATACTCGAAACTGTGATAAATCTGAATGTGTTTTCTCAGATTTACAAATGATTAATGATTCAGTCACTGATAGTGCTTATTCCTTTCTAGAAGATGCTGATGTAATTTGTGATTAGCAAGTTGTCTCCAATTTCATGCAATCAAATTTTTGTTTCGAGAAGTTCTATGTTAGTTTGCAAAGTGATGAGATAGAAATGGTTTATTCTTTATTACAAATTAATGGTCAATATGTTGATGTTTCGAGCCATGAAGCTAAGTTGGAGTGTTTCCTTTTTTAGCATGGTAGTGATAATGAAGAGTGTGCTTCTTTGATGTCACACAATGATCAGTATTCATGGCAGTTTTGTGGCTTTGTCTTGCCAAATGGTGGTGAGTATGTTGATTACCTTTTATGTGATATGCTGAAAATGGATCCTATTGTTTTTGACAAGCTAGATGAAAGATGTAATTTCAATTTGCCTCTGCTATATGGAGATGAAAATCATTTGTTTGATAGGGGTAAAAACTGATCATAGTTTTGAGGCTTTAAGCCTTTTTGTAAATATTGTAAGTCCTTGTATATTTGCTTTCCTTTCTATTGTGTGTGTCTTTGCTTTCAATAAGAGGGTTCCTTGTTCCAAGAATTGTGAAAGCCTAGTTTGATCTTCTTTGGTTGGCCTTATGTACCATGAGATTTTGAATTCTTGCTATGCCTACGAGAGGCATACATCCCCATTCAGAGCCACTGTTAGCCTATTTTCCCAAAAAATGCAAAATCCAATGAAAATGGTATATTCTTGCAAAACCCTAAGGAAGTTGCCTTGTCCTACTACAACTTGTTTTGGTCAGCGAAGAAAATTTATGATGTTATATGGCTTGCACCCTTAGCCTAGAATAGTTCAAGATGTGTTCAAGCTCCAGTTAAGAGTGTATGTGCTGAAATGCAAAAACCAGAGAGATCGTGCAGTTTGAAGGTCTGAGAAATAGGTCTTTTCCATGAATAAGGGTTTCAAAGATTGTTTTAAGTCCAGAAAAATCCTAGCCAAATATATTTCTTCATTACTTTTTTAGGCTACTTAAATCCCCATTCTACACATGCTTTATTTCCCAGCCTGGGTAGTTATGTTTCTACTCAACGACTCGGCAACTGCAATGTTCATGTATTCTCCAAGTCCTGGTAGTTAGTGTCTTAAACTTTAGTAATTCAGCGGGCGGTTATATTTTCTTTCATTCGCTCATTCTCCAGATGAACCGGTCAAGGCATGAAGCTTTTAGAGATTAAATGTGAACCGTAGATGTAGATCAAGATCAACTGTGGGTGCTCATTCTCTGAATGAAACTTAGGGTTAATTATTTATCCAGTGATTCAAAGATTGCCTTTTTCGCCTATTCTCATGATACAACCTTGATTAAGTAATGTGTTCAGTGACTAGGAAATTGCTTTGTTTGTTGAATCGTTGGATAAGATGAGTTAAGATGAGGTTTATGATTTTTGGTGAATCATTTTGGACCGTTGGTTGAAGACAAGATCGGTGGCTGGCACTTATTCTCTGAATCAAACCATGGGTTAGCCAAATATTCAGCGATTGTGAGATTTCCTTGGTCGCGTGATCTCTGAATCTAATCATAGTTAAGGGCTTGTCGTGGTTAAAAGATAAAGACAGTGCAGGTCCAAGTTAATCGAATGGTGGTCATGTTGCCACAAAGGAAAGATGTAGGGAGATTAACCAATGCGACATTGCAATAGCCATTGATTTGGTCAAACAACTAGGCATCTCTATCAGGTGGGACCAATTACCTTGGCTTTATCACAACCGTTCAATTGCGAAGATCTATCAGCATGTATTCACTGGGCCTGATTACTAAAGGGAGTAATAAATTGATATCTTGTGTTTGATCTAATGGCTATCATGTTGCCATAGAGGAAAGATGATCAGACATTTGTGCTTGCAGAATTGTGACAACCGTCGATTTGGTAACAGGCCATGAGATAAGACAATGGGTCCAGTTGCCAGGTGTTGCTAATGTGCCTATTTTTGATTGGTTGCTAGGAAAAGATGATGTGTCTGGTTGATTTTTAAAAAGCTCAGTTGACAATTTGATGATTAATGAGAACCACCCAATGTGCTGGGAAGGAGATGAATCAACGATCACATTTTAAATTTGATCAGTCTGTCGTTGTGGCCATAATTTGAAATGATTAAGGGTTTTTCTTGCTAGGATTTGTTGCAGTGAGCCAAAAATGACAAAGCTAGATTGAGTTTGTTTGTTCCAAGGTAGGTTATAGGACAAGGAAGATAACACATGGCAAAGTCTGGTGCATTCTGATTTAAAAGTTCAAGAAATAAAGTGAAAGGCAGATTTAAATGATTTACATAGTCTTCTCTATAGTCTAAATGAAATATTTTTATTATACAATTTCTGAGAAGAATTCACGAGAAAGTTTCTTGGAAGGTAGAATATGATCATTTCTAAGAGAGGAATTCAATCAAATTAGTTGGAAATGATTGCAGGCATGTTGCACAATTGGAGAGAATCGGTTTGAAGATCAAGTGCATATCAAAGTTGGAGGAAAAACTTGGAGATATTTTGTGCAAAGAGTGGAAAGTTGTCAATTGGCTCTAACTAACCACATTCTCCTCTATCTTAGTTTTCCTTCATTGTTACAGGGATGATGGAATTGTTACTGCAGAGGTAGTATTCTAGCTTTTGAGCCCTTGTTTTTGAGGTTTTGAGGTTTTCTTAATTGTACTAAACCAGATATTTTTGAATGAAAAGCAATGGAATCCCAATATTTTATTGGTGACATCTTCATATGTACTGCATTGAATTCTTGTGTATTAGTTTGTAAGGCACTCTAATATGTTGGTTACAAGGTGACTACAAATCTGTGTTCTTAGTTTCTCTCAAGGAGGGAATAAATCTTTGGCACAATTCTGAGAATTTAACAGTGTATGTGAATCTAATGCCTAGGTAGAGGAATGAGAGAATGATTTGTAAGACACTTCATTTGGGTTTGGTGTGTTTGGAATTGTAGGATTTTTGGGAGTTTACTTTTATCTGACTCTATTGCCCAATTGATAAGGCACTGGTCACTCCTTGTCTTTGCATCTTTCATCACCAAATCTAAAAAATCAATGAACATTTACTTTCCATTGAAGAGCATGTAATGTCAATAGTTTGTATTTGCAAAATACAATGAAGTTAGTGATTCTTTGAAGAATGAATCCTAGGTTAGGCTGCCTGAGTCTTGAGCCCAAAGAGAAGAAGGATTTATCCTTGTCACCTATACCATTTTCCTAGTCCTTAGAACACTTATGCAATAGGGATCTTGCATAAGACTAGTTGAATGTTGACTCCCATATCTTATGGTTCTGAGAACTATCCACTATTTTTGTATGCATAGTAAAGGTTATGTCAAAGAGAAGTTATCATAAATGTAGATTCATGTTTGATTTAGGTACACCCACATGAGTGTGTGGAGCTCAAAGTATAGAAGGTTTGTAGACCTTGTCAACGTTAGTCTTTTCTTGTCCTCTGGTTTGTAGGAAGAAGTAGATTCATGCTAATTAGATAAGTATCCCATGTATGGTTCTCATTGTCTCTTTTAGAATCGAAGGGTGAAAGAAAAATCACTAACACTAGGCCTATGCTCTTCACTTTCCAAGTGAATCAAAATGCCAAAAATATCAAATTCCTTGATTAAAAGAAAGGCTAAGTAAATCAAGTACTAAGATGAAAAAAACCCCTTATTTGTGGAAAAGAGTAGAAATACTTAATTCCCATTAGTTAGTGGGTTTGGAAATTGAACCTTATTAAAAGTGTTTGGGAATCAAGAAATAGATAGGGATATGCTCTTCACCTTTTGGTGAATAAAACTCCCAAAACCTATCTCTTCATTCTGCTTTATTTCTTTTGATATGAACATGCTAGATCCATAGTGGGCTTGCCTCCCGAGATTTGCCTTAACAAGGCCGGTGAGAGGGACAGCCCAAAGTGGGATACATTTTCTTTTGCTGCAAAAATCCAACCCACTCTAAAATAAAATGCATGCATCCTTAATGGGGTGTGTGACAAAAGGATATTAATCTTTTAAACTTCCTCGAGTAGTCCTACAAGATTGCACAAAACTCCGACATACCGGTGTTGGGAAGCCTCCTAATTTTGGAGGATGAAAACTTAATGTCCATTTTGAACGGAATCTTGATTAAATACCTTGTTAAAATAGAAAATCCTACCTCGTAGAGCCATGTTTATGAACCAATTTGTGAACTAGGTAGATTGCTTGAAGTATCTTTTTGTGCAAAAACCCGTGATAACATCCTTACAAATTCAAACAACTTTTGTGTAGAGGGTTAAAAATAACAAGTGTATTTTTTATTGTTTTGATTGAAAAATACATACAACAAGTAAGAGATATCCATTTTAAAATTCATCTTATATTTTTAAATCTCTTCATAAAAGCAAACAATTACCAAGTTTGGGGGAAACAATTCAAAATTAAACCTTGTTGAATGTCGATTTCTACACGCTCTCATAAGCTCAAATTATCTTTACAAGAAGATGACACTTTTATTGCAAAAGAGGTCCTGAAATTTGAATCTCAAAGCTCTTTCATAAATCACAACCAAGGGGATAGTCTCCCAAATCTTTTCGAAAAGAGAATTTATCTAATGGATAGGAACTCCACATTTCATGATTATCTCCATGGAGGAAACAATGATAATATTAATAATGCCAATCAAGGACCTATGGAAATTCTTAAAGACAAAGCTAATAGGGTGGCTCAAGACATTGAATTTCTTGAAGTCATGGACAAACTAATAGAAAGAGATAGGGAAAAATATTTCCTAAATTTGGCCCAAGCAAGGGTGAAACTTCCACATGATTATGTCATTGATCAACTTAAGAAAGACAAGGAAGATGATAATCTGATGGGTGCAATGAGTAAACAATTGAAAATATTCCAAGAAAAAATCAACCTAATGAAGAGGGCAGCTGAACCTAAGCCATTTTCTATCAAGGCCTTGTGCCCATTTCCTTTTGACAAAAGCTTGGCTATGGAACCTTTTCTGATAAATGTAGTCTTTCCTAAGTATGATAAATGCACAGGTAAATTAGACCCACAAGATCACCTTAGAGAGTTTTGTGCTCTAAGTATAGACTTTATGCATGATACAACTTATCTAATGAGACTTTTTCCAAGAATTTTAGGATGTCAAGCCATGGAATGGTTCTCAAAACTTCTGCAAGGGATAAAGACATTCGAGGAATTAGCCTCCAAATTCATAACACATTATTCTTACAACATCGAACATGAGATTACCATGCTCAACCTATGTAACACTAAACAACAAGATGGTGAATCTTTCCTAGGGTTTCTTCAAAGGTGGAGAACACTTTTCACAAGATATCCATGAAGCATCCCCGAGAAGGAGAAAATGTAAATATTTATGAATAACTTAAATATGGAGATGAAGTATAGAGTCCAACTTCAACATCCCCATACCTTTGAAAAACTTATTGAGAATGGGATTAAAATTGAAGATGTGTTGGTTAAGAGGGAGAAATCAAATTATTCAAAGATAATAAACCCTATACCAACACTAATGTATCTAATTATAACAATAATAGAGGGCCTAATAATCACAATGATAAACCTAGACTTTCGTTGAAGAACAATAATAAAAATCTTGTGAATGATGGAGTTGTGGAAGCACACAACTTAAAGGCTACCCCCTTTAATTTATCAAGTGGGGCAAATTCAACATATAACGTAAATCAAACAAACAAAGCCCCTTTCAATAATAACAATTCCAACAACAACAACAATAATGCTAGCAACAACAATAATCCTTTCAATAATTCTAACATCAATAAGCCTAAGCCTTTCTTTTCCACATATCAAAAGAGAAAATTCAACCTTTTTAGGTGAACCATTGGAAAATCCATTAAGGACTTTGGTGGCCAAAAAAATCATTACCTTACCTGAGTCAAGGCCATATGAACCCCAAGTTAAGCCCAATTGGTGGAACAACTCTCATCATTGTGAATACCATCATAATAAGGGACATAAAATGAATGAATGCATGAAATTGAAACATCTTGTGCAAGATCTAATTGATGATGGAACAATAAAAGTGGAAGGGGCTCAAAATAATGAAGATCATAAGGCTTTCAAAAACCCTTTCCTAAACCATGAAAAGGGTGAGTCATCAAACATCAACCCTAACAACAAAAGAGGTAATGAGAAAGTCAACTTTTCTCATACCTATGATAACACCATTAATACTTTAAGTGGGGATGAAAACACCATAAATGTTATTGTGGTGAAAGAGAAGCCAAGGGAAGCAACATCTAATGTTGTAACTAGGGGCCAAGCATCAAAGATTACCCTACCAGGAAATGTCCTAAGGATTATCCTACCAAATCAAACTTCATCTTCATATTCTAAACAATATAATTTGGTAGACCAATTGCAAAGAACCCCTGCTAAGATCTCTATTCTAGAGTTACTCAAGCTTTCACCAACTCATAAGGAAATTCTAGAAAAGGCCCTTGTTGAGACTAATGTGCCTCTAAATTTAGATGCAGATAAATTTTAAAACATGGTAGGACATTTTGTTGCACCTCATTGTCTATCCTTTTCATAACAAGATGATATGTCTCTAAACCACCCGCAAAACTTTCCCTTGCATATAGAAGTCCAAGCATAGAGTGAAAAGAGTCCTCATTGATGGAGGAGTAGGCCTAAATATTTGTACCCTCAACTTGGTAAAAGCCTTAGGATTTTCTGAGGAGGCTATTGACCCAAAGAAAAAGATAACCATAAAAGCCTACAATGATGAAGAAAGAGCCTTTAACGGTGTCATAGTTCTCCCCATTCGAGTTGGTCCAATGCAAAAGGAGACCATTTTCCAAGTCCTTGACCTAAATTTGACTTACAATATCCTATTAGGAAGGCCATGGATCCATGAAATGTAGGTCATACCTTCAACCTACCATTAATGTCTCAAATTTCCCTATTTAGGACAAGAAGTCATGGTAAGCAGGGATTCAAACCCCTTTCAATATTGTAATAACATGAAGCCTATTAATGATTCCCTAGTCCCACATAATGCATAAGGGTCTATTTCCCAAAGAATAGAGCAAGGAAAAATTTCAAAAGATCTTCCATCTTTGAAGGGAAAGGAAAAAGAAGAAAAATAAATTGTTGCTGAAAGTAATCAAAGTCCTACTAACCTAACTACATCGAAAAAAGGAAAAGAGAAGGTTAGTGAGGAAAGTTCTCCCAATAAATAGAAAGAAGACCAAGCTAGATCTATCCAAATCTACACCAAAGATGCTCATTATCAAAAAATGGATCATATGATGAAGAATTTTGAAAAGCAATGTCAGATCAAATAAAAGGGTGTAGGTGAATACTCCTTATCCATGATAGAGCTACCCTTATCTCCAAAATCATATGGAAGACCATCTAATCTACCTCATAAGTATAATGATCACTTTGTGAGGGAAAAGACCTCTTCATCCATGGATGAAGAAGATAATGAAATCCTAAATTGGCTATATAAGGATGAGGAATCAAGTACCCATGAAAAGCGCATCCAAAATATAAGCATTCCCACACATCAATATGGGAAAAGATTTCAAATAATGCAAAAAATGGGATATAAAGGACAAGGACCTTTAGGTATGAGAAATGAAGGATTAATAGAACCTATTAAAATAACATGGAGAAATAGAAAAGAAAATACTAGATTAGGGTACCTACAACAAGGGTACACTCAAAAGAAGTATCCCTTGGTTTATGACCAAATCTTACAACTAGGTTCCCAAAGTGATGAAGATTCAAAAAATTGGGAATGAGACTCATTGTCAAGTGATTCATACCAAGATAAAGAAGTGGATGTCATCCATACCTATACTCCTAGAAAGGGAAAAGAACAAGTCTTAGAATCAAGCTTTAATTTCTAGTCAAGTGATCTTAGATAATGTATCAATTCAGAAAATTGAGAGAAATTAATGGGTAGGAGAACCTTACGTACCATCATGGAGACCTACTATAGAAGAATATAACCCTAGGTTTAATCCATGAGATTTTTACCCAACGGAAACCTTAGAGAATTCTAGTGAGGAAGATTTTGATCCTAGTTCTTTAGAACATCTTGAAGAAGCACATATTATAGACTTAAATGATACAATGTTTGAACCTTCAAATGAATTCATGTCCTTAAACCTATTGGACTAAAACAAAACATTAATCCTTTGCCTCTTATCTATCCTGAATTAATCAAATGGGGTTCCATTGAACCTACCATCCTCCCTACATTCTTGAATGATAACTTGGTATCCGAATACCTTAATGCGGTTGAGCCTTCTTCTACCATGGAATATCGGGGAGAAGTGACAAAGGGGAGTATTCAACCTTTTAGTTCGGAAAAAATTGAAAAAATAAAAAAATGGAAAGAATTTAATGTTGAAAACCACATTGTGGCAACATTAAATCAAAAAGAAAAAGAAATAAAGAACATTTCCGAAGGGGAAAACCCAATAGAGGCATCTAAGGAAGAAGGGTTGGATACTTTGCCTGAGCACTATGAAGAAAAATCACCTATCTTAATTGAACCAAAAAAGAAAGTGAATATTGGGTCAAAATCAGAGCTAAAAATCATACACTTAGCAACACCTTTATCTAGTGAAGAAAGAAATGATTTCATTAGATATTTCAAGGAAAAAAAAATCAATTTTGCATGGTCATATGATGATATGTTGGGATTAGATCCAAATTTGATCATGCATCATTTGAATATAAAATAAGGAGTAAGACCAGTGAAGCAAAAACTAAGAAAGATGCATCCACACATAGCCTTACTTGTGAAAGTAGAGTTGGAAAATTTGTTGAAAGTAGGGTTCATAAGGGCCATTGATTATGCAGAATGGATTTCAATTATTATGTCAGTTTCCAAAGTAGATAAATCCATTAGAATTTTCATAGACTTTAGAGATCTAAATTTGGCATGTCCAAAAGATGACTTCCCTCTACAAAGCATAGATGCCATTGTAGACTTAACAACATGACATTCAATTTCTCACTTATGGATGGGTTTAGTGGTTATAATCAAATAAAGATAGCACTGGAGAATCAGGATAAAACAACATTTACATGCACATGGGGGACATTCTGTTAGAATGTTATACCTTTTTATCTAAAGAACGCTAGAGTAACCTATCAAAGGGCCATGATGACCATATTTCATGACATGATGCACAAGTTCATGGAAGATTATGTAGATGATATACTTTCTAAATCCCACTCAAGGGAAGAACATCTACCAATCTTAGAGAAAATATTTCTAAGATTAGAGCAATTCAAAGTAAGGTTAAATCCAAAGAAGAGTGCATTCGATGTTCAATCAGGAAAGCTACTAGGGTACATTGTTTCAGAAAAAGGAATAGAGGTAGACCTAGCAAAAGTCAAAGCCATCATGGAAATGGGGGCACCTAGAAAGATAAGTCAGATGAGATCTCTTCAAGGTAGGATTCAATCCATTCAAAGGTTCATCTCTCATTTAGCAGAAAAGTGCCACAATTTCACTCAACTCCTTCACAAGGACACAATTTTCAAATGGGATGAGAAATGTGAAGAAGCCTTCACTTTGTTGAAAAAATATCTAATGAACCCTCTAACTTTGATGCCACCAATAAGAGGCAAGCCCTTAATTCTATACATCTCAACTACAAAACATTCATTAGGGGCACTTTTGGCTCAGGAGGATGAATCAGGAAAGGAAAAGGTCATATACTACATAAGAAGAACTTTGGTGAAGTATGAGTTGAACTACACCTTCATTAAAAGAGCATGTTTGGCCATAGTTTTTGCTTCCCAAAAATTATGCCATTATATGTTATCCCACAAGATCTGACTCATTGCAAAGATTGATCCCTTGAAATATCTTCTCAGCAAAACAACATTGAATGGGAGACTAGCCAAATGGGTCATGGTTCTAAGTGAATTTGATATAGAATATGTGGACCAAAAATATATTAAGGGCCAAGTCATAGCTGATCAACTAGTAGAGTCACCATTACAAGATGAACATCCAATTCAAGTGGAATTTCCAGATTTTGAAATTGCTAATGTCGAAGCAAAAACATGGCAATTATATTTTGATGGTTCCTATACACAACATGGATCAAGAGCAGGAATACTTTTGATTACTCCTCAAGGGTCTACAATCCTGAAATCATACAAATTTCTATTCCCATGCACAAATAACATAGTTGATTATGAAGCATTGGTTATTGGTATAAAATTGGCATTAGAATGGAAAGTAACAGAGCTACAAATCTGTGGAGATTCCCAACTAGTTATTAATTAGATTAATGATGAGTATCAAACTAAAGATGATAAGTTGATACCATACAAAAATATAATT
This sequence comes from Chamaecyparis obtusa, assembly GCA_027943335.1. NCBI lineage: Eukaryota > Viridiplantae > Streptophyta > Pinopsida > Cupressales > Cupressaceae > Chamaecyparis > Chamaecyparis obtusa. The sequence continues at coordinate 753,506 of BSBK01003270.1, forward strand.
GAGGATCTTAAGAAATACTTCACTCTAATTACATTTGAGAAAGTTCCAAGAGATAAGAATAAAGTAGCAAATGCAATGGCTACTTTGACATCACTTCTCCAAATACCAAATCAAAGTGTCATATATGAATTCCTAGTAGAAGAAGTTGAACAACCGGCATTTGACCCTTCCCATCCTCATACCATTTTTTTTCTATTAGGATATGAATCCCCTTGGTATGGAGCCATTTACACCTACTTGAAAGACCAAATCCTACCTATAGACCAAACCAAGAATCAAAAGAAAAGCTTTATCTAACAAGCCTATCGTTATACCTTAATATCTAACACGTTGTATCGAAAGATTCTAGACAGAATGCTTCTAAGATTTCTAGAGAAGGAGAAATAAAGTGTAGCCTTACGAGAAATCCATGAAGGAATTTATGGGTCACATTCAAACAAGTTAACCCTAGCTAAGAAACTTCTTAGGATAGGATATTTTTGGCCTTCGATGGAAAAGGATGCTTGTCACTTTGCAAAAACTTGTCATAAATGCCAATACCATGGGAACTTGATCCACATACTAGCACAAGAACTTCATCCTATGACTACACCTTGGCCCTTTTATCAATGGGGTTTGGATCTGATAGGTATGATTTATCCACCATCTTCAAATGGTCATAAATTCATCATTACTGCAACAGAATACTTTACCAAATGGGTGGAAGTAGTACCCTTATCAATTGCTACATGAAAGAAAATTTCCTTGTTTATACTAAATCACATAATTTGTAGATATGGTGTACCTCATGCCATCATAATAGATAATGCCAAACATTTCAAAAATAAGGATTTAAAAGAACTATGTATAAAATTCCACATGGTACATCATTCATCTTCAATATATTACCCAAAAGGTAATGGACAAGTAGAAGCAACAAACAAGAACATCTTAAAGATATTGTAGAGAACAATGGATAATTCAGGTAGAGATTGGCACATTCAAATAAACCCAACTCTATGGGCTTATAGGATAAGTATCAGAACGGCAACATGAGCTACACCATTCTCCTTAGTTTTTGGAGCAAAGGAAGTTTTACCTTTAGAGGTAGAAATTCCATCTTTAAGAGTATCCTTATATGGTTTGATAAGCGAGGAATACTATAGGGTTGCTAGGTTACAAGAACTAGAACTGCTAGACAAAAAACAACAACAAGCCTTCAATCATTTGAAAGTGTATCAGAATTGAATTTCAAGGACCTATAACAAGCATATCAAATCAAGAACATTCCAAATAGGTGACTTAGTTTTGAGAGAAAATCCCAAGAATCAAGCAAAAAGGGAAAATAAAGGAAAATGGGAAGCAAACTGGTTAGGACCTTTTGTGATCACTTTTTCTTTTGGCACTGGCACTTATAAACTAGCTTATTGTGATGGAGAAGAATTATAAGAGCCTATCAATAGTATTCACCTAAAGAGGTTCTACACATGAGACAGATGAAAGAGTATAAAGAAAAAGAGTATCAAAAAACTAGATTGATAGCATCCTATTTATTGTACATAGTCAAAAGAGATCTTGAAAATCCAAAAATATTGAAAAACATAAAAGAGAAAACTAATCAGAAATGCAGAAAAGATAAAAAAACTGTGGAAATTGAGCATGAAGAAAGCCAAAAACATTCAGAAATGATTCTCAAAAAGGTGTTGTCTTGGTGAAAACCTAGAAAATAGGTGCCTTGACAATATGGAAACAAAAAAAATACAAAAAATAGAAAATACAAAAAAATTAGAAAAGAGAAAAAGTACCTTGGTGAAAACCTAGCAAATAGGCACCTTGGTAGAAAAAAAAGGAAAAAAGGAAAAAAGCTTTAGAAATAGAAAAAGAAAGAAAAATCCATTCAATTAGTGAAAACCTGGTAAACAGGCACCATTGAAAGTTCAAGTCAGTCGCATACCTAGTGGTCATCCTTGTAAATATTACATTCACCAGCATTTGTATATATTGCATAATAAAACCCCACAGTCACATTTGCAAGTACCTAAAGGTTTTGTCACTAATCCAATCTGCATATTGTCCTAAGTCCCATAAATGTAATCACATCAAACTGGGGAAAATCTACTCTAAAGGAGGAAGGATTCATAAAAAGAAAACTTCAATCAGACACCAAATCAATTCATCAAGGCATAAGTAAAGCACTTATTCAATCAATTTCAATCCCAATCCAAATCAGAACCAAATGCAAAATTAGATCCAAGATCTCACAAAGACCTTATCTTTATCAAGATTAAAAGTATGAAATGGATGGAACTATACTTGAGACATAGATTCTAAAAACAATGCAAAAATTTTCTAAGTGTTGACTTGATTGATGAAATCATGTCTTTCTAGCGAATCGATGAAAGTTTTTAAACTAGACTAGCTATGATGAAAACATGATATTTTATTGATTTCTGAATGACTGTCTTAAGATCAAAGTTTTGAAGTATGTATTATTTGTCTAAGGACGTGATCATCAAAGAATCATCAAGGACTTGTACATATGATGAAACTAAGATCTTTGTTTGTTTACAAAAAAGGATACCTTGGATATTTTAATGTTAAATATCATAATACCAAAATCCACTTGCAACATAGAATCTGACAAAGCTAGTATTCGTACTCTCATGATTGACTCTAATTATTGATAGTCGTACCAAGGATGGGAAATAAATGTAAGAGGTGGAAAAGGTATTCATATCATCATGGTTGAACTAGTGATGGTTGTGCTAATTTTGGAATTTCAAAAATTGCTCAATGATGAATGTAAGCTCCAAATTTATGAATAGTGACAATTAGATGCATACATCCTAGATTAAATGCATCAAAAGTATTTACCTTTCTTAGCTCCAAAAAAAAAATTCAAGAGAAAAATTAAAAGGGGGTGGAGTTAAATCAAAAATCAACTGAACATCAAAAACTATATGTGATCAAGTGTGTTGGAAATCAAAAATCAAAACAAAGGTGGATTGCATTAGCTCACTTGCATTTGTTAGATTCATGCATTCATTTAGGACTTTTTCCTAAATTCATTTATCTTCATTGCTTTAGTTTGCATTAAATTTCATCTAAATTCATTGCATTAAGTTCATATCATCCTCCCTAAAGTTTATTTAAAAGTTGCATGACATTAGTTTGCATTCATTTTAAAATCCATCTCATTTAGATACATTCATTTTAAAACCATTTATAATCATTCCTATTAAACCTTTAAGTTCATTTATGCTTACATTACATTAGGTGGCATTCATTGCATCCATCAAATCATCTAATTAAATAGCACTAATTTCATCATTAGGACATTTTAGTTGCATTCCATTAAGCTCATTCAAAAATATGGCATTTCATATCACATTGTATTATCCATTTAGGTGCATTCATTAAAGATTCCTTGCATTTACACATTAAATTATATTCAACTATAAGTGTATTAGGTCATTACATATACATGTTCATTACATCCATACATTATATATCATTCCATTTGCATCATCAATATCATTCATCCATATAACATTTATATATCATTTATCATAACATTAATCATTAATCATTAAACACCACTATACATTCATTACCTCATATAGGTACATCACATTTTGCATCACACTTGAATACCATAAATCCATTACATTTATTATTCATTACATACATCCATATCATTAAATAGATGTATCCATATATTATATGTCATACATAAGACAACCATTTAAGCATAAATAGAACATGTGCATTCATATCATCACATGCATTCTAAAAAAGCATAAAAAGAAAGCATGTAGGAGATATCATCATATAGATTTTCATATCATATCAAAACACCTGAAAAATGAAGTCCAAAACATGATGATGTCATATAAAGTAAATCTGTCAACAAATAATCAAATTCCATGGTATCATCATCAAAGTAATAACATCTAGGAATCAAAGTCCATCAAAGTATCAACAAGTATCAAAGCATAAAGAACATCAACTGATCAAAGAAGAAACTAAGTCCAATGTCTCAAGATAAAAAATGGATCATCATATACATCAATAAATGAAAGAATATATCATCTCAGGACAAGTCAACTGGTAGAACCACTGACACCATCAGCACCATCATGCTACCTAGCTGACTAACCTACTACCTGATCTCTGACACATTAGACTATAGATCTTGAACATCTGACGCAGATGCTAGAGCCTCTGTAGTAGGATCCTTTGAAGGAGGATCCTATGGAGGAGGAGCTTGTGGTGGAGTCATCGAAGAAGATGAAATCAAAGGAGATGGAATGGAAGAAGATGGAATGGACAAAGATGGAATGAAAGAAGAAGAAGATGGAAGAATTGAAGATGATTTCATAGAAGAAGAAGTAGGAGCCTATATGGGAGGAGCCAGTATAATAACCTATGGAGGTCTTGGTGGACCCTATGCCTGATCTAGCAATATCTAGGTATCCTGAGCATCCACATTAGCTACTACCTGAGCACCCACCTGTCAGAATACTCTCAACCTTTGTTGGCCCCATCTGGACAATTTGTCTACACCAAATCGATGTAGAGCTCTGTCCACACCACTACCACAAACTCAAACCCAACCACCCCTCATTTGTACTCTACCACCCCTAGGAGGAATGGGTGCAATAGCAATCACTAGGATCATAACTCTACCTCCTCTAATGGCTTGCCAACCCCGTCATCCCCAAAAACCTCATCTTTGTTCCCCACCTCCATCCCCATCCCCGCCATCATCATCAAACTCCTCCTCTATACTAGGAACTCACTCTGCAGGATCTATAAATCTTGAAAATGGGTTCTGAGTGAACCAATCAACATAATCATCTATCATGTCAACATCTATGACATGATCCCTCATATCCCAAGGAAGGTGGCCCAGCTGCAACACCTCCTGATGAGTTGTCTGATAATCAATCTGTGGCCCCCAAAGTGACCTCTCTACTTGTACTTAGGTATATAATGCCAATCCCTATGGCATGTCATGTGTCTGACCATACTATCATACCACCCTCAGGAAGCAAAATCTCTCAATAATCAAAGGAGTGCACCCTATCATCCACCGGGGTGTACACATGAAAGGTAGCTTCATCACATCCTTCAACCATGCCTCACAACCAATATATGGCCACCATACAACCTGATCTATATCATCAATAACTCATCTCCAGTAATCAAGCTTGCCCAAGTGAGCCTGAACCACCATCCCCTCGTACAACTGCAAAAGAATAACCCCAGCAGAGAGAGTCACTCCACAATGGTACACAACTAAATGTAGCTCATGATATAGCTGCGCTAGTACATAGGTGCCCCAATAAAATTGTCATGGTTGTGTGATCATATCCTCAAGGATATGACCCCAACCAACTGCAAATTCATGTCCCCAATGATCAGGAATGAGGAAGCCACCAATCAATGCCCCTAGAACAACATGAAGGGTAGGGAAGGAAGGGACTTGAGCCCATTGGATAGAATCATCACCGTTAGTCAGGTCTTGAAAGACTCACCTACAAGCAGTCCCATCATACACCTGGTCATAGTATATGAGCTCTTTGTGGGTAGGGATGCGGAGGATGCAACACACATCCTCAGGAGTGATCATCATATTCCCCATTGGTAAATGAAACATGTTACGGTCAGAGTGCCACCGCTCTACCATAGCTATAATAAGGCCCTGATTCACACAGAATCAAGGAAGGACAAGAAGAAATGAAATCTCACATCTGCCAATTAGCCGACAATCTAGACCGCTCAAATCATCAATCATCTCAAACGGCAAGGGATACAAACCTCTAACCCCGAGTGATTTAAGCTCGACCTGCAAAAAGCAAGTTAAATACATCAGTATTGGAAATCATTATATTTTGGATCATCCTAACTCAATAAAAAATTTAAAAATTATCAAACCATAATTAATTTTCCTGACTCTACTCAGAGAGGATGAAACATTTGTCATCACCCATCATCTAAGTCAAGATTGATAATAAAAAATTCAAAATAACTTGACTCAAACTAACATCCTATGAGTTGCTACCAAATTAGACTTGTTACCTAAGCCAATTGACTGATTGATGACACCAGACGGTTTGAAAAATTGACTTAGCAATTTATATTTTAAACCAAACAGGGTAAACGTGCTATTTTATTGTTTAAAAGTGCTAAAAGGAGAAAGTGCAACTAAAAATGGTGAATGTGTAGGAGAAATAATTCAAAATTATACTTTAAGTTGTACGCACTACAGGAATTACCTGTACGCATAGCTAAAATATTAAAATGTGCACTTAATTTTGTACGCGCAACAGAAAAATTCAATTGCATTTTATGCCCTAGCTCTCCCATTTGTACGCGCTATTTAAAATAGCGAATGCACTATAGACAACCGTGGAAGTGCTGGAGAAAGTGTGTACGTGCCATTAAAAGTCTTAAACATGCTATTAACATTTTTAAAAAAAGAAGAAAAAAAGGGGGGTTTTCTAGTAAAAATCCAATTTTTTTCAATTAAAATGCATTTAAAGGACAAAGTGAGTTATCAAAGTACATACTAGAGGTCCATAGCCAGGTGGCTGCAAGTATCGGTGCCCTTGCTTGAATCTGTGCTCTTGGATCAGGATAACCATCGCGAAATAGCTCCAAGGGCTCAAAGAGGAAAAGTCAAAAGTGAAGGTGAAAATAAATAGTAAAAATGACTTTTACCCCTATATATAACCCATTCTAACCTAAAAAGGGCATCTTTGACCAGAAAATGACTAGGGACCCAAATTTTTCACCCATTTTGCCAAATCAGGGGCATTTGTCATCAAACAATCGCAAATACATTATCAAAAATGAAATCAAAATTCTTTAGTAATTGACCTAATTCACGCAAAAATGACCAAAACTGTCATATCTTTTAACAACTATCACATTTCATTTATGAGGGGGCATACACTCAGATATTCAGGAAATGATATCTTAATCAACAAATCAGGGGCATGACCATCAAAATCAAAGCGTAATCTTTTGTCAGAATATTTTTCGCTTAGCAATTGAAAGGGGCATCAAACATCAAATTATATCAAATCAGGAATCATATCAGGTAATCTATCATTGAATCGACCATCAGGACATCAAATCAAATCAAGCTACATCAAATTTACATCTTATATCAAACATCACAATTGTCCAGGAATCTAATCAGGACTTCATATCAAGAACGATTAGGATATTCTTTGAATCGATACGCTTCACATGTCAACTCAAAGAGGGGCATTTGTAATCACCTAAAATTGGAAAAGATCAATCAAGTGAGTAACTAAGGCAAAAATCAAAGCAATTAAATCAAATCAAGCTATTATCAAAGAAAAATTGCAATCAAGCCATAAATCAAATTCAATTAAAAATCAAAAGCCATAAATTCAATTTAAATCATGATAAATCAATCAATTGTGTAATTAATCTAATTAATTACATAGTGGATTTAAATTAAATCAACCCATTCAAGGGGTACACATGGCTAAAGATATTAATTAAATTCAACTATTTAAATCCTATTTTCCCTCAACCACCAAATGGTAGGAAAAATCATCAACCAATAGGATTTAAGGATTGAGCTCACATGGATCAAGCCTAAATTGAAACTCAATCACTCACTTGGAGAATGCATCTTGACCACTCATTTTGTCCTTTGGTCCCAAGCTTTGAGGACAAAATATTTAAATGGTCTCCAAAGGTGGAACCATGGACTTAACCCTCACCTAATCATGATCAAATCAACTACACCCCCTACCCTTGCCAAAATCTATAAAAGCCAGGCACAATTGAAGCAACAATCATCCATAAATTTTATGAAGCATCAAACCTCTTGCAAATTTGAGTTAGAAAGGCAAAATATAGAGCTAATTAGTATTTCATTTGGAATTAACTAGTATTAGCTTGTTATCATTTGATTTCTCATTTAGGACTGTCACTAGTGAGAGCTTGCTGAGAGCTCATCATTAGCATCCCTAATTAGAGAGCCATAGAGTGCTCAATCTTCTTTGAATTTACTTAGTTAAATTGCTTGTTGTGGTTATTTACTTGTTATTGTGATTTATTGAAGATATTAACCCTATGAAGGTACTAATCCTACTACACAACACCAATCAACTTGTGATCATAGTATCACTAACATATCTTAGTTAAGATAAACATATCGTGACCACATAACTTGGATCCATACTAATTTTATAGAACAATCAAATAATTCATTATTTGTCACTATCTATTCTTTTTTTTTCCATGTTGCTCTTCAATAGATCATAGCTCATTGTATACTTATTTAAAACCACTGTGATCATACATACAACATCATGAAATACCACTGGGTGTTCCTTTCCAACCGCACAGTCCAATTCCTTCACATGCTCACCGCACATAGGATTCAACAACTTAAACACTTATCAGCTCATTGTCAACCAACATAGTACTTAGTTGAAATGAATTACAACACAATACTTGATCTTCCTACCATCAAACATGTACCAACCAACGCTCAACAATCTCTGCATCATTTATTCCAACATATCACATGGTATACATGGAGTGATTTATCCTAATAGAGTTTCAAAGGGGTTGAATAGTGTGTCATGATACTTTAACCTTGTCTTTTTTTCTCTTTTACTAGCTACTTTTCCTTTTTAATAGAGCATTTGTTGAACATTTTCTTTTTAGTGTTGAATACACCCAGAGACTAAGAGGGGGATGGTGGGTGAATCAGTATTTAAAAATACTTAATCTTTTTATTTTAATTTCAAAACTTATAACTTTAATTAGCAACAAGAAAAAAAGATAAAGAAAACAACACCAATGCAAAAGAGAACACTAGATTTACACGAAAAACTTAATAAGGGAAAAGTGATGATGAGAATATCTCTCAATATATGAAAAGTATTACAATGAGGCTCACCATCCGACTCCAATGAAGATTCACTATCTTAAGGCAAGATACAAATGACTTGTTATAAATATGTGATATCTCCTAGTAAAATATAAAATACTTTTTGAGGAGACTCATTATCTCAGCATAAAATACATGAAAGAATCATAATGTATAAGCTTTCAACAAAAAACTTCCTACAATCTCCTTAAAATGTAGATGTTTTTGACATGATGTCTCAAGAATTCATTCATCAATTCAATCCACAACTTCCACCACACATTATTACTTCCTCAATATCACATCTTACACAATCCACTTCCATTCCACTTATTTGATATATATATATATATATATATATATCATCTAGATCATTACAAAACATCAATTAGGTCAGCCAAAATAAGGGACATAAGGTACACCCAACAAATAGGCCACAAAAACATAATTATGGTGAAAATAGTCGTAAACAACACATGTGCTTGGTGCACTTCCTCCATAGTCAGGAAAAGAGTAACATGTAGAAATAATTGGTAGAACCAAAACATTTCTTCAAAATGAAACTACTCAATTAGGCTCCCTATGTGGAAAGGTAGAACCTAAAACCAAACCGACACATCATTTAATGCAACTAGGAATATGAAAAAATCAAGGGTGCAGACCCTATCAACAAGATAGCCACAAATAACCATAAAAATAAACTCTAGACACAATGCAGTACCAAAGTACTCAATTATTATTATGAAGATCACATAGAGATTTTCCTGGAACTTCCAACATTGTTCCTAAGAACATACTTATTTCCTCAATGATCTAAGTTGTCATAATCAATTTGTGTAGTGTGAAAAGGGGATCACCTAAAGATCTTGTTTTCTTCAATTCATAAGACACATTGGAATATGAGAGTACCTCAAGATAAATTTGATCAACACCTCCTAACAAGAGGGATGCTAACACAAGATTTTTTTTGTTGAGGTTTCTATTCCTTTGTTGCTTAGAATTGAGAAGGAGATAAATAAAGACAATTATGCAAATGATTGCTCAAGAGAAGAAATGATCTAATAAGATTGAAAAGTAGATGTAGAAGGGGATTTTAGAAGAATTGTATGCACTTAGAGTCAAAATAGGAGATATGAAGACTCATATCTAAATTTGGAATTGGCCAAATCTTGAGAACACCTATATATGATAATATGAGATCCTGAGACCCATACCTATTTGCACATCCAATTTTACCTAATTTTGCTTAGTAAAAAATGTCTTTTTTATTCTATAACCAAGTACTAAATGTTAATAACATTCAATACCTAGGGTTTTTAGCTAGGAAAAATTATAGGATGGTTACCTTAGTATAGAGAGTCTGTCAAGTGTCGACGAATAATTCTGGTGTCTTTTGTGCCTACAAATTTGAAAATTATGTGCGAGTGACTATATAGGGGTTTTACTTGGTTAACCCTGTTATCTCTATTTGAGCATTAGATGTTGTCATTAGTATCAACTAGATTAGTCGGTAATCTAAGTTGATCAGTCGATAAAGGATGGAATAAGAAGCTATTGAAGGTAGTCAGTTGAACTTACAAAGCCTTCATACCAAGCAGTCACAAGGTAGAACTAAAATTTAAATGGATATAGGTTTAACTGAGTATATTTATCGAGCATCAGTGTATACCAAGCACCGATTTGGTGAATACAGAGCATTCTACACACTAAGCATCAGTTTATTCACCGAACAGGGAATGCAGTGTTTACCGAGTTGTTTAGGAAATGACATAGTAATCAACAATGACACATTTATCTATGCAACTGGTTTACATGGATCTATAAACATTTTACCAAGATCGAGGGACATTTATTATGGATGTAATCATTAATTGTTGTGATGATTCTTATGTAATTGTTAGATCTAGGTTATTTTTGTACATCGTAGATCTTAGGTTTTCTAAGATGTTGTAAACCTAATTAGGTCAAAGCAATTTTCTATATAATTGTAATTGATGTCATTTTGAAAAGATGAGAGAGAGAGAGAGAGAGGAGTCATGACAAGGAGATCATGAAGAAGTAACTGCATAAAGGACATCAGAATTCAAACAAGGGTTTACATGATTGAGTGATTATCAGAAATAGTATTCAGTTTTATCAAAAACATACAAGGCTACTGAAAAGAACAGTGAGAAATATACTACACATAGTGAAATCTAATAAGTATTTCATAGATCTGATTCAGACAAATACAAGTTGTCATTTCCAAATATTTTTTGTTATCTTCTAACCATCATAGTAGGATTTTAAATCTCTTAACAAAGTAGACTTAATAATCCATTACAAATATCTTAAATGAGTGCACACTTATTTGGTGTTGCTAAACTCCTTTCACAAGGTAGATCTAATTAATCTTATTGTTACTCCTAATAGGTAAGATCACCAGAAGTGATCACACTTGTAGCCTTAATCGACATACTTTATTTACTGCAATAGTGAAGAATTTTTGGGTGTCATCCCCACCACAGTGTTTACCTTCTAACAAGGGTTTCTACATAACCAAAATACTTGTGCCATGTGTTACATTTCATGAATGATTTATTGTTTGTTTTCATGCAACTTTACATTTACAAAGTTATTTGAATGTATGTTTCACACAATGGAATCAGTTGGTTAGATAGACACTACTATTGTAGATTATTAAACTTAGTAAAAGTTTTTGAGGGTACTGATTCACCCCTCCCCTCTCAGTAGTATATCTTTCTTATCCCAACAATTGGTATCAGAGCTAGATCTCTTATTTGGAAGTTTAATCACTGAAGAGGAAAGATCTAAGGATGGAAAGATACAGGTTGGAAAAGACTATTGAGAATCAAAAGATTCAGATGCAAATATTCATTAAGAAATACAAACAAGGGATGAATTAAAGAAGTTGTTGGTTTAGAGAAATGATATGGCTATTTGGCAATGTGAGACTGATTATCATGAAGAAGATATTGATGACCCATTTGAGATTTCTGGATCCAGTTTAGGCAGTATATTTGATATATCTGAAGGAAGTTTATCTAATTTATCTGAGAAAAATCTTCATCTATCTGGACAAGTTAAAGCGCTGTAGATCTGTCAAGAAGCACAAATGGTAAGAATGATTGATGTGATGAATAATGCTAGGCAAGCCAAATAAGAGAGAAACTTGGTTGTTGAAGACAGAAGACAAATGGCTAAGAAACTACAAGAGAAGGAATCTGAGATACCGAGACTTACCGAGCATCACTTTGAGATATCTAATTAGATGGTTGTTGTAAGAGGAAATAAATCAAGTGAATAGTAAATCAAAAAGGAAACTTGAAGACATTGGTGAACTTGGATAAGAACATGAAAGACTGAAAAATGAAGTAAAGATGCAACAACAACATAATAAAATGATGAAGAAAGCTAAAGATAGTTCTAAGAAAATTGATGAATTTCTGAACAGTCAAAGAGGAATTGGAAGTACTACTAGATTAGGCTATACTGAGCAAGGAGAATCATCTAAGCAATCTGAAAAAATGAATACCTACAAGAGTTAGAGACCTAAGAAACTATCATGATATCACTATGGTAAACCGGGCCACACATCAAATATTTGCAGGAATAAAGAAAAAGGCAATCCTAAAATCACTCCTAAGTTTAATGGTCATTGTTATAGTTGTAACAAGTATGGACATCAAGCACACAAGTGTAGATCTAAGTTGAATAGGACTCCTAAAAAACCCTATATGGAGAAACATTGTCACACTTGCAACATGCATGGACACATTGCACAAGAACATTGAACAAAGATGAAGCAAGTCTGGACATCGAAAGGACAAAATAAGACTTATCAACTAAAAATACAAGGTAATGCTTATACTTGGAATTATAACACATGGGTTAACTATACAACATGTGGAAGATATAGACATATTGCAGCTAACTACATGAGTAAGAACTGGAGAGGTAGATCTCATAGCTAGACAAGTACTGGTATGTCATGCTTACATTGTCACAAGGTCGGTCACTTAAGTAAAGATTACAGAGACCGAGAACTAGAGACACAAATCTATGAGAATGATAATACAATTGAAGATATCATGAGGATAAGAAATACCATGTGGAGAAAAGCATCAGGTGATAATGCTAAGTCAAGTAATGTAGTCGGTGAAACCTCATCCATTGGATTAGGTGACATCGCCACCTCCACCTAAGCTAAAAAGGTATGTATGTAACCGATAATTCTAATTGGTTATATCTATCATATAGCTCCTTATATCAAGTGTTCACATACCAAATATGCATGAATTAAGATGCATTATGGTTTTACATGTTTTGAGCTTTAAGTGTTTATAGTCAGTAAATGCTAGATCGAGTAAGAATTTTCTAAGGTTAACCGAGTGTCAGTATTAACAGAGTGGAATTTCATGTGTTAATCAAGCTTATGTATTTCATGGTATACACTGAGCATGGCAATTGTCACTGAGTCGTGTTAGGTCGATTATTAATTGCAAAAGTTTAAGAGGGAATTTGAAAAATGCTATAAATACATGGTGGACTTAGCTTATTTTTCACACTATGATCACAGAGAGTTAAGAGTCTACAGAGAAAATTTGAGCAAAATATTTTCAAAGCATTTGAGAAAAGATTTGAAGGATTCCAAGTATTTTCATCATTTTTACGAGTAAGTGTTATCATTATCGAGCTACTTATTTGATATTTCTTGAAACCCTAAACAAAGAATAGTGGCGTCCACTTCTAAGGTTAACAAATCCAAGAATGTAGATGAGGAGGAAGTAAGATTGATCATTTCTGCTACTTGCAATGAGCCGAAGTACAAACTTCACCCTGAAGTTGCTTCACAAATTGACAAAATTAGAGCTTTTTTTTATCATACTACCTAGGGTTTTGCTAGTTGAAGACATACGATCCTACATTCACTGTAAGATCAGAGAGATTGGTGATTTTGAGCTTATTGCTACATATCAAAAGTTATATGTTGACAAAAATTTGAAAGATGACCATGAACATCTGAGAGTCAAGGGTTTGACAAATGCTATACATTTTCTGAAGGTTTTCAGGAATGAGTGGATAAGAATTGTTTTGAATCATTATCATGATGAGAAACTTTGGTTGGATGAGACCATAAAAATAATAAAGGATATCATACATGCAGTAACAGGCTACCCCACCAAAGATAAAGTTAAAGCACTGAGGAGTGCATTGAGAACCAAGCTAGAGAAATCTACTAGAGCATAATAGGATGGAAGAGGATTTAAAGTTAATACAATCATAGATCCCAAAACAAGGTTTGGTGCTTATGTAATTGGGTACAATTTTTTTCAATCAAGCAGACCCAACAATGTACCGTGTGGAGCAGTTGAGATTACATACAAGATAGTGAAAAAGGGATTTAAGTTGGATCTTGCTGAGTTGCTATTGAGACAAGTTGAGGAGAATATGAAGACTATTCGGTTGGAAAAATCCAACACATGTAAGTTTGGATCTCTATTCCTTTGCCTATTATTTTATGTGAAAAACTTTTTCACTTCAATCGGTAATGTTGACTAGACTACCGACAAGCCTGTGACATTTCAAATCACTAATTTGATAAAGAGTTTGGGTGATAATTTTGTGAAATTCAAAGATAGGATGAACACAAGGAGTAGAATACCAAGACAATTGGTAGAAGAATATGAACATGACATCTATTTCCTAGTGGTTATAGATTATACACTAATTAAGGTAGTTGAAATGAGAACTAAGTGGTTAGCCCCAATGGGATATAAAATTGATATTGACTGAGCCTCTAGGTCAATCAAGGCTTTAATGGTAGAACCTAAGGATACAAAAGCTACTAGGTTTGGAACTTATGAGGAAGCTCAACAAAGAATTAAAATGGATCTAGTCATTGGGAAGGCAACCAAGAAATCCAAAAAAATGATAAACAAACTAGTTAAATAATTTGGAGAAGATTTAGATGATGCAGAAGCATCCGAGGACATTTTGGTTGAGGTAGCAACCGAAGGTCAGTTACTTCTTACTAAAAAATCACATGATGATGAGGCAACCGAGTCTAAAAAAGATGTAGAATCTACACTGATTAAGCCCACTCCAAAGAAGAAGTAGGCAGAAGTGCAAACTAGGGCACGAACAAGGTCTACAACTACAACTTCACCACCATTGAAGAAAGGAGTTGTCAAAATATCAAGGTCTCCACTGATCAAAACTTATCAGAAGAAGAGAGGTACTAAAGTTACCTCTAAAGCACCAAAGAAAAGAAGGAAGTTGATAAGAGGAAAAGATGACATTGATGATGAAGAAGATGACACAGATCAATTTAAAGTTGTTGTAAATAAGGATCATTCGATTGATAAGGTTGCAAAAAATATAATAGACAATGGAGGTCTTAGTGACCCACAAATAAGTCAGTTTGAACATTTGTCAACCGAGGATCAGAATAAAATAGAAGAAGCAGTATACAAATGATGATCAAATTCAAGAAGGTACCCATAGAGTTTTCAAAGTATGTACCAAAAATCCTATATGATATAATATCATCTAGATGGACTTAATCTTTAAAAACTAAGAAGAGAATGAGGGAATAGTCCCTAGTAATGGAAATGCCAACATTGACAGTCCCTGAGATTGAGGAATTGATGAAGACATATTCCAAGGGATTTCTAGTGAAAAGTTGAGCACTACAAATACTTGATGAAAATCTGGCAGAAATTAATGAGAACATTCAGTTGTTATGGTCTTCTATTTTACAAGCTCAAGTTGAGGTAGACAAGATGGCTTTGGCCATAATACTCGAGAGGAAGACTAAATGGAAAGGAAAAAGCATCCATTCTGATGATGCATATTTGGCACCTAAGAACCCCATTGAGCTATCAGACACCAAGGTGCTTGATACTAATGTTGCCACTAAGTACCAAGAAATAAACCATGATGCACCTGAGTAGGTGATAATTTAGGGAATCAAAGATGATTCAAATGATGTACTTATAGAGGACATCACCAATGGAGACCCTAATGACATTAAGAATGATGAGGACATTACAATTGCTAGAGCTCAACAAGAAGAACAAGCCCCCACCAAGCCAATAGTAAGTGTTATACCGGGTGACCTCCCTATATTGGCTCAAGCAATAGAAATCATAACACAAAAGGAACCTGAAGGCTCAATCCCCGAGAAACAAAAGGATACAACAAAGGAGAAAGGAGCAAGCACACAAGGTACTGCAGAGACAAATGATCCTAAGGAGAAAGAGGTTGACACACAAGTAGATACTACAGAGATCACACCCACTCACACTACATCAGAGGCTCCAACCCAATCTATCGAGACTCAGGTCACCAAGGAGCAGAAGAAGGAAGAAACAATGTCAATCAAGCAAGACAAGACAAATTTAGAGGTAAAATCTCTAGTTCCATTAGTTAAGTTATCTCCACAAGAGCCCAAGAAGAAGAAGAAGAAACATGGAAAAGGGTCAGTCACCTTGGATGAAGTAATTGAAATTCTAGACTATGACCCAAGGACTTTGGACCCCAAGGAATTGAGAAAGTATGGAGAGTTGTGCTCAAGAAAGGAAACACAAGAAAATTCAGGAAGGAGAGTAAGAGCAAGCATATCTTAGAATGTGTAAGAGACACTCTACAATAGGTTGTTCCTGATGTCCAAATAAATGAAGATACACCTATTTTGGACCAACTTGTAACTCTTACAAATCATATCAATGCCCCATACACATATGCTGAAAAAAGGATAGAAGAAAGGGCAGAGGCAAAAATACAATTCAAACTCGCAGAGAAGATTAGCCAAGAAGTGGCAATAAATAAGGTAAAGCTTTATGAGGTTATAACCAAGCTTCAATCTATTAATCAGAAGATAATGCAAATTTTGTTCAAGTTATGCAATGTGAAAACATTCACTGTCGAGGTCAGTGAGAAGATCAAGAAGCTATATGCAGACATCTTAGCCAGTGCAAATGCTTCTCTAACCGAGCCAAATTCTTTCCATAAGCATATCCTTAAAATACAAGAATTAAGGCAATTGAGAGAAGATCTAAGGAAGCAGGAAGAAAACATAAGTGACCAAGTCACCAAGCTACAAGACGAGTTGCTTCCCCACCTAAAAATTATGGAGAGATGCATTGTAAAGGCACAAGCCTTAGTAGCTACACCAGAGATATCAGTTTTGGAGAACATATTTGATATGCATGCACAAGTCAGTCTTGAGCACATTGCTTTTACCCACTTGAAAGAGGAATGAGAAAACCTCTTGTCTTTGTTGTAGAAAACCCACAAGCACATTTTTTATAAGCTGTAAGTACATTTTGCTTTGGAATTAATCTCAAAAAGGGGTAAATCATGTATATGCCAATGTAATTCACTACATATCAGGAGCATGCACCGAGGGGGAGTTTTGAAGCTGAGTTAGTAAATTTTGAAAGTGTATGTATATGTATATATAGAGTTACAAATTTTTTTTGGTACATATACATTATGGTTTTGATACTAATGCCAAAGGGGGAGATTGTTATCTCTATTTGAGCATTAGATGTTGTCATTAGTATCAACTAGACCAGTCGGTAATCTAAGCTGATAAGTCGGTAAAGGATGGAATAAGAAGCTATTGAAGCTAGTCGGTTGAACTTACAAAGCCTATATACCTGACCAGTCACAAGGAAGAACCAAAAGTTAAATGGATATAGGTTTAACCGAGTATGTTTACCGAGCATTAGAGTATACTGAGCACCAAGTTAGTGAACACTGAGCATCAATTTATTCACCGAACAGGGAATGCAATATTTACCAAGTTGTTTAGGAAATGACATAGTAATCAATAATGGCACATTTATCTATGAAAATGGTTTACATAGATCTATAAATGTTTTACCAAGATCAAGGCACATTTATTATGGATATAATCATTAATTTCTATGATGATTCCTATGTAATTATTAGATCTAGGTTATTTTTGTACACTGTAGATCTTAGGTTTTCTAAGATGTTGTAAACCTAATTAGGTCAAAGCAATTTGTTATATAATTGTAATTGATGTCATTTTGACAAGACGAGAGAGAGAGAGAGAGAGAGAGAGAGAGAGAGAGAGAGAGAGAGAGAGAGAGAGAGAGAGAGAGAGAGAGAGAGAGAGAGAGAGAGAGAGAGAGAGAGAGGAGAGTCATGACAAGGAGATCATGAAGAAGTAGTCGTATAAAGGACATCAGAATTTAGACAAGGGTTTACATGATTGATCAGCTATCAGAAATAGTATTCAGTTTTATCAGAAACATACAAGGCTACTGAGAAGAAAAGTGAGAAATATACTGCACATCAAGGTGAAATCTAATAAGTATTTCATAGATCTGATTCAGACAAATACAAGTTGTCATTTACAAATATTTTTTGTTATCTTCTAACCATCATAGCAGGATTTTAAATCTCTTAACAGAGTAGACTTAACAGTCTATTGTAAATCTCTTAACCAAGTGCACACTTATTTGGTGTGGCTAAAATCCTTTCACAAGGTAGATCTACTCATTCTCATTGTTACTCCTAACAGGGTAAGACCACCAGAAGTGATCACACTTGTAGCCTTAATCGACATACTTTATTTACTACAATAGTGAAGAATTTGTGGGTGTCATCCCTGCTGCAGTTTTTACCTTCTAACAAGAGTTTCTGCGCAACCAAAATACTTGTGTCATGTGTTACATTTAATGAATGATTTATTGTTTGTTTTCATGCACTTTACATTTACAAATTTATTTGAATGTATGTTGCAAACAACGAAATACGTTGGTTAGATAGACACTGCTATTGTAGATTGTTAAAGTTAGTAAATATTTTTTAGGGAACTGATTCACCCCTCCCCTCTCAGTACTATATCTTTCTTATCCCAACAAACCCCCCATTTTTTGATTCTCATCTCCACGTATAGCTCGTATAGTCTGACAGAGTAAAATCATATATAAAAATACAATCAATGTGTGATTGAAAGAATGTAACAAGTATGCATCTGAAGCACAAGTATGTAGATATGAAGATAATAAGAAACCATACCCAATCCTATGAAAAAGGATATAAGTCAATCATTAGTTGTTGATCTATTCATCGTCAAAATCCTTTTGTAGATTCTTCTTGATGTTGAGATGCTTGAATGCTTGAAATACTTGAAAGACGATTTATGCAACCTTGATTTTCAAGTCCTCACTTCAATGGAATGTCTTCAAATTGGGGCTAAAACCTTTCAATTATTTTTTATCCTTCAATATGAAGTGTGAAGATTGATTTTATATAAAATCGAGAGAGAATTGAAAGAGCTAACTATAAATCCTAATCCCCTACTAAATCACTGAGATGAGGACCTAGTTTAAATTTGTGCTCAAACCTTAGGGTAAAAAATGTTAATAACAATATGTACCCTCCAATTAAGGCCCAAATCAAGACCATGGGTCATGAGTAATGAGAGAATGCAAGATTAGAACAAACAACTAGTTTCAAGGTTGGAACAAAACACCAAGGCCACAATGGTAATATGGGTCCTAGGTAGTGAGATGAATAATTGGATTTGAGGAAAAATAGAGGATTACACTTAGAAATAAGGGTCTGCGTTGATTCTAGAAAATGCTATATTTATAAATGACCCATATTTGAATTTTTGTTTCATGCTATAAGGAAAAAACACGAAGGTGGGTGCTAAAAAACCATGAAATTGTACACCACTTAGGTGCTTACAATTTACAATGGTACATTTTTCCTCCACTTTAGCAGTGTATGAAACTATGTGCATATGCAAGCTAAAGTACAAGAATTGTAAATAAAAAGGATATTTCAAAGTTGTTGGATGAGAAGCCCCAACATGAAATTCCTACAATAAAATGTTAAGAATTTCATTATGCAAAAACCACGTGTCAGTTTAAAACCATAAACCACCTAGGGATTACTAAGAGAATGGTGAAATTTGTGGGTTGCTATATGTTCCCCCTATTTTGGCTTGCTAATTAGGAAGGTGAAATAGGGTATCATGTTTACCAAAGTGAACTATGAATGTGAGTTTATTGATAAATGCTATTAATAGGGTTCAAGATGAACTCAAAATGTCTTGTAGAGAATTTGGATGGATAGGGAATTGAATCATGATCTCAGCAAAACAAATGGTGTGAGAACCAGAGATCTCTAGCTCAATATATGAATGATTGAATCAATAAGAACATTAAACAACATATATAAGGATTAAAAATAAAGTGAAAAGGGCATAGAAAACATACCACTTAAATAGTAGTTACATTTACCATTTAGAGTATCATTTTCATAACTTATCTTTTTGTGCTTTTGAAGAGAAGAAGAAAGATGTTGAGGAGAAGGCCAATCACCTCTACATAGATTGAGAACCTAAGATGAGTAGTAGAGGATGAGACATTATTAGAGGAGGTATGTCCTTTCACCACTATTTTGACTTTCTATACTACATTTTGAATTTCATATTATATAGGATTATAGGTTTTTGTGCACTATAATTATTCTAAGGAACCCCATACCTGTCAGGATGTTGTGTACCCTGGGAGGCATTTTGTACCCTTAAGGGCATTAAGTACCCAAAGATTAGAGTTTATAGTTTTTGATGAACTAGTATTGGGATGTATATATGTTTTACTAATGCCACTTCATTGTCATATGATTGTAAGAATGTCTAACAATACGAGAGAATTCAAGGGTGAAGGTGATGTCATATTTTCTTTCCATATATGAGGGTTGAGTAGCAAGGATTGGTTCTGTTGAGTTATGTGGGATTGTAGTAGGTGTGTTATCTTCTAGAAATGAGATTTCATAATGCTTTGTTGAAGACATTGATGTAGTGGTGGGATGAGGATACATCGACATTTTATCTATCCACTAGAGAGATGATTGTGACCTTGGAGGATGTATATCGCATCACAAGATTATCTATCTAAGGGAAGATAGCTAGAGTAGCCACATTACAATCAAAAGTAGAGACAGTAGAGTATCAGGTGTATTGTCTTAGTCAAGCATCTTTTCATGAGCCTGCTTATCATATATTACTAGAGGCACTACTATATGTTGTAGAGGATGTTCCCTTGGTTAGGAAGGTGACAATATGCATGATTTTTGTAGTGCTGACACCAGATTATAGAGGGACCAATTTTATAGCATATCTCATGCATGTTTTTCAAAGTATGGACAAGAATAATACTGTCTACTCTTGGGGGAGGATTATGCTTGCTCACTTTTATTATAATTTGGGGAGATTTTTCCACTATCAAAATAAGAGCTTATTTGTATGCATGTTTCTATAGGTATGGATGTTTGAGCATATCACTTGTACATGGCTCGTTAGATGCCCTATTAAATTGAACTTGATAGATCCATGAGCATTTTCTTATCCATTGAGAAATATGTGGTAGTGGGAATATTTATTATATTAGAGAGTCATCATCAATCAATTGTAGGAAACTGATATCATATGGAGACCATATCGATGGATGGTGATGTAGATTGATACATATCATATGATGAGATGTATGTAGAGATCTCTATGGCTAGAGGGACAAAATAACCACATTATAGTGTCATTTTACTTTGATAAAGTGAGGAGATAGTATGGCCTCCCATGAGGTGCTCCAAGAGCAATATTGATCTATACACATGGGCAGTGGTACATATTGAGGCTAGAGACACAACTAAGACCCACGGTAGATGAGATAGAGGATACAAACTCTACATTATAGGAGGGATGAGATGTCATCATATTAGATGATATCAAGGATGTAGGTATACTCAAAGAGTACACAAGATATGTGAGATATCATAGAGAGAGGCAACTTTATGATAGAATACCCTACAAGTGACCTGAGGGCATGGCTAAGGCTAGCGCCATAGGCGACTAGAGATGAGGAGAAATAAGACCATATTAAGGAGGAAGAGGTTGATGAGGATGATAAACCTATAGTAGAGGCCAAGGATGCACCTATGGAAGGTGACCAAGGAGGAGATGAGGAAGAGGACATAGATACCACTCCTCTGAGGAGATGGCCACAAAGAACCTCATTAGAGAAACCACCCCTGAGGGGATTACATATATGAGATAAAGGAGAGGGTAGCATGTGTATTCTCTCATAATCATCCCATAGTAAATCACTACAAGCTCCAACACCTATCAATCCTAGATACTAGGAGGGAGATCTAGTACAAAAAAGTCATTTTTAAGTACATAGACATATATGCACTATGTGATATACATGTTATTGAAATAGTTGAACTTTTTCAATTGATATTGATGGATGGCATAAATTTTTGAGTCATGTAACTAAGAATATGGCTTTAGCCACATAAATCTCATCATTGTTGTAGATTACCTATGGACCATAATGATTCGTAGGATGACATTAGGACATATTTTCACCTGTGAGGCTAGAGTTGGAGATAGGAAAGAAGGAATAGGAGAGACTCCAACGCACAGTAGAGAGGATGGAGTGAGATCTAGAGGAGGTCAGATGCAAGCTCAAGGCATCCAAATGAGAGACTCAGGGGCTGTGATGTGTTGTCCAAGGATATAAGATGTATAGCTCATCAAGGAGCTAGGCACATTCTATGATATCTCAGATGCACTCATCTACCCCACAAACTCCATCCTGACATAAGATAGATGGCTTAGGGAGCCATCATCCTATGGATAAGAGATGATTGCACATTTATGTTTGTATTTTGAGATAGACCATATTTTGAGTAGTGGTGACTATGTAACCTTATTGTTTTATGTATAGATATCTATGATGTTTGGATGTTTCACATGCTTGAAGTTACTTTAGTATCGTAAAAAAAAAGTAGTTTATTATTTATGATTAAAATAATGCAAACACAGTGATAAATATATGTCTAATTTAATATCATTATTATTTATTGATAAACCAATTCTATATTGATTAAAATGATATACATGTTATTTAAGTAAAATAATACTTAATTAAATGCAACTATTGATGATGTAATGTACCCATGTAAATAAATGAATATGAAATCTAGTTAAATATTAAGCAAACAAAAATTTATCAAACATGAAACGTAGAAAGAATTAAGTGGTAGTTAATACAATCAAGTAATATCTTAATAAAAATAAGAAAGATACCACAAAAATGAATTGGAGACAAAACAAATGTATTTTTGTTATAAACAAGGCAATGTATATGAAATAGAAAAGTAACCGCTTAACTATCTAACATGGGTGATTTAATAAAGAAATATTAACATATAACTTAATCAAGAAGTAGAAGCCAAGAAAAATAAAGAGAGAAGAGAGTTGGAAAGAATTAAGAATTATACTAACACAAATGCATGGCATTTATAGGATCCTTAAGGGATATACCATCCATATTTTCTATCTTATATGCATCAGAACCATAGACTTTCGTAATAATATTGAAAGGACCAAACTAATTAGGACTGAATTTTCACTTTTCCTCATGCAAGGCATTAAAATTGCACCGATTTTCATAAAGAACTAACTAACTACCAAAAAAGATCGTTCAATAACCTTGTCATTGTATTACCTTTATAGAGATTTGTGATAGGCTTGAATGTGCTAAATAACATTAATATGTTGGTCATTCAACATTTCTAGTTGTTGAAGGCATTGTTCTCTATAAGTATAATTATTAATGAGGCCATTACGGAATATGAAATGAAGGGATTTCTAACTCAAAAGATATAATTACATCAGTGCCATAAACTATATTGTAAGGAGTTATTCCTGTAGTTGTACAAATACTTATTTTGTAAGCCCATAAGGAATATGTCAACTAAGTATGCTACTCCTTACCATGTTTATTGAAAATCTTTCAAAGGATTTATTTGATTATCTTAAATTATACACTTCAATTTAATCTTTAGATTGAGGATAATAAGGACTAGAAAAATGTTTCTTAATGGGATATTCGTCAAGAAATTTCTTCACAACCTTATTTTTGAAAGAATTACCATTATCCAACACTGGAGTCAAAGGGATACAAAATTGAGATATAATATTATTTTGGATAAATTTAAAAATAACAATAATTGTAGTAGAATAAAGAGGAATGACTTCTACATATTTAGTAAAGTAATTGGTAGCAATAATTGTTTTTCCAATAAGATCTAATCCTCATAGATTAAAAGACCATGAAGCTACCTAAGATCACAGTTCATGAGCGGAAGCATGAATTAAATTTTTATGTTGTTGACATTGATGACATCATTTCATAAAGGAGAAAGAATCTTGTTCTATAGTTTTCCAATAATCTCCCATGAAAAGTAACTTGTTGAGTAAGTATTTTCCACCAAAATGCCTCCCACAAGAACCTAGATGAGCTTCTTCAAGAGCCACAAGAAACTTAGTCTTGTTAAGGTTAGGAATAGTCCCAAGAGATAACTAAGAGGGGGGTGTGAATCAGTTATCTACAAGTTTCAATTCTTTATCCAATTAAGTATACTTAAACATAAAGCATAAACACAATGAAAGAACACTTGAACACAACACCAATATTTTGGTTATGGGGAAACCCAAATAGGTAAAAACCCCAGTGGGAATTGACACCCACTAATATTCTGCACTAGTGTATTATGATCCTTGTTAGAAGATACTTAACCCTGTTAGGAGTTGATTTACAATATATTTAGTACAGTAGACCTGGTCAAGGGTCGGACCCTATTAGGAGTTTTTTACAATAGTCTATGTTAGGGGAGAGGATGCACTATCTGAGAGCACATTTCTCAAAGGGGCGAAGGCTACAACCTTTTGAATAACAGATACACACTATATCTAGATCTTGATGAACTGCACTTAGACCTATTGTCTGGATCAGTTCCAATGTATAGCACAAACACTTTACTTGGTCACATAGACCTTCTTCTGATGGCTCAACACTTCACACACTCTTCTCTTCTCTTCTTAATCAACCATGAACCATACTCAAGCAATCACAAATGACTGCCTATAAATATCTTTCCTCTAAATGATATAATCAAGTCAACCTATTAGAACCACCTTGAAATCATATTACAGAAGCCATAACAAACTCCAATAATAATTCAATCGGATCTACTAAGCATGCAACACATTATGGGACCTGTCCAATAAGATAATTGTAGACGCACGCTACATACTGTCGGCTCTACCAAAATGACTGTATCTTTCTCCTCAATCTAAATTACTTCATGTGCCATTAACTAAACATTAGTAAACCTTTCACCATAGTATGATCTTGTTTGAGTTGGACCACATAGGTATGTATGAATCAAATCCAACTTGTTCTCTATTGAATTGTGCTTGCTCCTAAATGAGTTTCTCACATACTTTCCCATCACACATTCCCTGCATATAGTATCAACTGGCTTTGCTATGCTAGGTAGATCTCTTACTACCTTTACATTGCTTATCTATACTATGTTATCAAAATTGATATGACATAGTCTTTTATGCCACAACCAACTATCGTCTACTTTAGCAATAAAACAACTTGCTTATAGATTAAGCTGAAAAACATTACCTTTAGTCTTTGATCCTGATGCAATTATTTCTCCTTCTTTGTTGTTAATGATGCACTTATTTCCATTGAATTCCAAACTATAACCTTTGTCAAGAAACTACCCAACACTTAGTAGGTTATGTTTCAAACCATCAACATAAAGAACATCATCAGTACTATTCTTTCCATCCAAGGTGATGGCTCCTCTACCAACTATGGGTTTAGGAGTGTTATCTCCAAATCTAACCATGCCACCATTGTATTTGTCCAGATGAACAAATCTATCTTTATCACCTATCATGTGATGTGAACAACCACTATCTATAATCCAATCTATCCTTATATCAGCTTGTGAAATCAATGCTAGCTCTTGTTTCTCTTTCGCATCTTCATGATCTGTCTTATTGTTCATTTTCTCCATGATAGCAATAAATCCAATTTCTTCTTCAGTTGAATCATCATCCAAAACTCCATCTCTAGCATAGTAACATTCCTTAGAGTATTTAGGCTTGTAGTCATTTTTTAACTTTCTAGCTCTTAAGGGACATTTAGATGCAAAGTGACCAATCTTATTACATGAAAAGCATTTAAATGGAAATTGACCTTCATATTTTCCTTTTCCTTTCTTTTCTCTTTTGGAAATCATAGAAATGAAATCATCTAGTGTTTTCTCTTCATCATCATCATCAAAATTACCAAAAGTGTTTGTATATTTCTTACCATGAACTGTTGCTTTGAAGGCTATCTCACTTCTAGGTTTTGTCTTCAATCTTGAAATCTCAAAAGTTGAGATTTAGCTGATCAAGGTCTCTCTCTTAAAATTTGATGTAAGTTGCATGGTCTCATCAAGGATGTTGATCTTGTTTTCATATTCTGGAGTGAGAGTAGTCATCAATTTGTCCATGATGTCTTCCTCCGACATCTCTCCCCCATTGTTCATGATTCTAGCAACTGCTTCATTGATCCTTTGATTGTAAGCTCTGATGTTTTGTTCGGGTAGCATCTCTAAAGAATTGTCTCTTTTCTTCCATGTCTTTCTACGTGCATCCTTTGCTTGTTTGTCTCCTTCAAATATGTCTTCTAGGTACTTCCATATTTTGTGGGTTGTATCTACCTTCTTTATTTTTGAAAACTCACTATCAGATAGGGCACTGATAAGGGCTTCTTTGGCTATTACATTCTGATGAAATAATTCCTTTTGCTTATCAGTAGCATCATCCTTTGCAAGGTCTTCTAAAGTAGGGATCTTGACTGCTTTGATAGTTACATCAAAAACTTCAAAAGAAATGCACTGCAAATGAGTCACCATCTTGTTCTTCCAATCAAGATAATTCTCTCCATCAAACTTAGGACTTTTTTTTCTGAAGAATGCCATCTGATCAACCTCAAGCTATTAAACTTTCTTTCTAAGGCACTTGGCTCTGATACCAATTGTTAGGAATAGTCCTAAGAGATAACTGAGAGGGGGGCTGAATCAGTTATCTACAAGTTTCAATTCTTTGTCCAATTAAGTATACTTAAACATAAATCATAAACATAATGAAAGAACACTTAAACAAAACACCAATATTTTGGTTACGGGGAAACCCAAATAGGTAAAAACCCCGGTGGAAATTGACACCCACTAATATTCTGCACTAGTGTATTATGATCCTTGTTAGAAGATCCTTAACCTTGTTAGGAGTTGCTTTACAATATATTTAGTACAGTAGACATGTTCAAGGGTCAGACTCTGTTAGGAGTCTTTTACAATAGTCCCTGTTAGGGGAGAGGATGCATTGTTCGAGAGCACACTACTCAAAGGGATGAAGGCTACAACCTTATGAATAACAGATACACACTATATCTGGATCTTGATGAACTGCGCTTAGAACTACTATCTGGATCAATTCCAATGTATAGCACAAACACTTTACTTGGTCACATAGACCTTCTTCTGATGGCTCAACACTTCAGACACTCTTCTATGCTCTTCTTAATCAACCATGAACCATACTCAAGCAATCTCAAATGACTAATTATAAATATCTTTCCTCTAAATGATATAATTAAGTTGGCCTATTAGAAGCACCTTGAAATCATATTAGAGAAGCCATAACAAACTCCAATAATAATTTAGTCGGCTCTACTAAGCACGCAACACATTCTGGGACCTATCCAATAAGATAATTGTAGATGCACACTACATACTGTCAGCTCTACCAAAATGACTTTATCTTTCTCCTCAAGTTGAATTACTCCATGCGCTCTTAACTAAACATCACTAACTCTTCTCCAAGCTTAAATCCAAGGTCGCATACTGAAATGATAGGTGCAACTCCAGAACCAATATAATCTTTGTCAGCTCTTCTGAACAAACATAGGAAACTACTACAGGTGAATAGCGACTGCATAACTTCACTTCTACTAATCATCAGACTCTGTGTCCATGAATGTAACATCACTAACATCTCTTCATCATATATCCAAGTGCGCAAGGCTCCATGATAACTGTACGGACAACCATACACAGAACACTGCCTATTACTCTGTCAAGAACACTGTTGACACAAGCTGCTATATAATTGTTTGTACTAACAGTTAACCTCTGCACCCATGATATCATGCTGATAACATGTCCATGCAGCATATATTGAAAGCTTACTTCTTAAGTCTTCCTCGCATGATACTTACCATATGTTGTCATCAATGACAAACATACAGTCAGTACTGGCCTGCTGGAAAATCTCCAACAAAGGCATCAAAGAAGGTCATTATAGCCTCTTCTATATAAGACATCAAATATAATTATATGCCTAGAAAATTTTTTTTGAATTTGATCTCTAGTGTTTCTTGTAGTAGATTTAGAGAAAGTATGATCTTGTAAATAATGAAAGACATGGGAGCACCATTCATCTGAATCAAGGCTAAAGAAATAATTAACATGATTAGAGTTGATATAAATAACATCAATCATGAGGTAATGTATACTAAATTGATAATTCACAATGTGATCTTTGATTTAAATAAGAGAGGTTGCACTAGCCATCACATCTATGTGTCTACTATCTTTCCATGGTAGAGAGCTAATAGAATAAGAAAAAAAAATGTTTATCAAGGGTAAGGAAAGATCACGATAATGGGATAATTTGGAGTGCTTAGTTTGATAAGTACCTTGTACTGTATAAGTCTCCCTCTCCTTTTCCTCATGGCACCTAGTGGAAAAGGACAAAGTTTCCCAACTACTATCATTGGTGGACCCACTTTCCTATCATTGGTGGAGTGAGGGTGGGCCTGACTTGAATCTTTTTTTGAGTTGTGGGCCCCCTGGGTAGAAAGGGCCAGGTCATTTCCTTCAACTAGAGCTACTTATTAATCATGATGTACCAGAATAGGGCGGGGTAGTGGGATAGATAGTGCAGAATAGCAAGTAGGGCAAGAGAAGCGAGAATGAAAGCACTCCTATCAATTGTCAAGGGAGGAGTCAGTTGTATATCATTGGATCCACGGTTATATATATATATATATATATATATATATATATATATATATATATATATATATATATATATATATATATATATATATATATATATATATATATATATATATATATATATATATATATATATATATATATATATATATATATATATATATATATATATATATATATATATATATATATATATATATATATATATATATATGTTCCACATTAAGGGATAAAGTCACATTTACTTTAGCAATAAGGGTATCATACTTTGAAATGTTATTAGTGCAAAGGAAATTAAGACAATAGGATAAACGAAGTGGATTTCCTGAAGGAGATACTAATATTCCACTAGTACTGGAGCCAATTAAACATCTATACCCATCAAATAATAACTCCCAAGTATTATCAATATCTATCAGAAAATATTTTTTATCAAGAAAAGAAGTTGAATTAGAAGGGGTATGAAGTGAAGGGGCTTCATCCAAGTGATCAGCCAAAGTTTGTCCTTTTATTTATTTTTGGGAAATAAACTTAACATCAAATTCACTTAACATCATTACCCAATTAGCAAGACATCCTGATAGATCAATCTTAGAGAAAAGGTTCTTTAAAGGATCAAACTTTGTGAGAACATGAGTTTTGACATAAAGGAGGTAATGTCTTAATTTTTTAGTAGAAAAAACCAAAGAAAGGCATTGATATTCTATCAAAGTGTATCAAATTTCATAGTCAAGCAAAGTATGGCTTATGTAATACACAAGTTGATCTTTTCCATTTTGATCATGCTGAGCTAAGACATTTGAAAGGGCATGAGAAGATGTAGAAGTGTATAGAAAGAATGGTTGATTAGGTATATATAGTTGTAAAATAGGAGGATTAGTAAGCTATTGTTTGAATTCATCAAAAGTTTTTTGATATTCTTCATTCCATGAAAAGGTGTTATCCTTTTTCAACAATGAAGTGAAAGGAATTCAAGAAGTGAAGGAATGTGAAACATGGATCATTTGATATGACTCTTTGTTCTCATATGAGGAGAGTTAAAGATTGGAAAATTTAATTATGGTTTGATAATAGATATTGTTATTGTGCCTTTGTTAGGGATGGTAGATTCCCTTGATGTATCCACTCTTGGTTCGAGCCAAGTTCTCTCCCAATATATTCTTAATAAAATCATATCTATTACTGATCAAAAAAAAAGTGAAAGGAATTATCTAATCCACAAGGTGTGATACAAACCTACAAATAACTTGAATTTTTCCTTGTAAACTATGAAGTTGTGATATATTATAGGGAGGTGGAATACTAACAATGGCTTCATTCTTATTCAAATCTACTTCAATTCCCCTATTTGATATTATAAATCCAAGAATTTTTCCATTATCCACACCGAAAGCACTTTTTTTGGTATTCAACCGCATGCTACATTTTTTAATATATTCAAATATTTGTCTAAGAACATTAACATGGTCCATGTGAGAAATAGATTTAGCCAAAATATAATTCACATATTCTTCTAGAATCTTGTGGATATAATCATGAAAGATAGGTGTCATAGTACGTTGATAGGTGGCACCAACATTTTTCAATCCAAAAGGCATAGCAACCCAACAATAGGTTCCTAATGGAGTTATGGAAGCGATCTTGTATTGGTCTCGAGGAGGAATGAAAAATTGATTGTATCTTGAAAATCATCCATAAAAGATAATAAAGCATGTCCAATTGTAGAATCAACTATCATGTCTCTATTTGGAAGAGGAAAAACATTCTTTAAAGAATCCCTATTGATATCTCAAAAGTCATTACACATTCATATCTTATCGTCCCCCTTAAACAAAGCCACAATATTTGAAATATAAGGAAAATAATCAATAGGATGGATGAAACCAACATCAAGATGTTTTTCAATTTTATCTTGACAAGTAAAGCAATTTTTGGGTTCATTTTTTAATTTTCTACTTCACTAGTTTTGTATTAGGAAGTAAGAAAATGTTACGAGTCACAATATTAGAATCAATGTCAGGCATGTCAAAATCTGTCCAAGAAAATATATCAGGAAACTCATGAAGAAGATAAGTAAGATCTTGTTGCTCATGCCCATCTAAACAATTTCCAATTTTAATCACTTTTTCAGAATTGTAAGGATCCAATTGTACATTCAAGGTATCAATAATCAAAATATTACTTTGTTGAGGGATATCCATAGGCAAAGAAAATTCATGTATGTTTTAAGGATCAACATCTTTTATAAAGTATGCTTCCATATTCAAACAATCAGGAAAACCATAATTATGATGATAATTATAAGGCAGATTGTCATAGGATCCTAAGTATTCAACCAAGGATTTATTAGTACTAAAAGTGTCAAGGGGAGGTATTCTTGTTGTAGGGTCATCATTAGTAAGATGAGGATTAATAAGAGAGATACATTTAGAACAAATAACATTAACATTGAGAGAAGGTTTTTGAGATTTTTTAGGCGATTTAAAAAGATTATACCCTAGACCAAAAAAATATTCATTGCCATTATTTCCTAGCGGGACATGAATTCCTTGTTCATGTATTCCATATCCATTACCATTAAAACTATGTTTATCTAGGAGATGATAATAGGATCATAGCGATAATCCATACCAGAAAGAGATAATCAAGCTTCATAAGTTACTTAAGTCATAAAAACTAGGTTAGAAATAATTTCAAGAGACTCATTAGAATTTGAAGTAGCAACAAAATTGTTACTAAGTTGAGTGAGAAGGGATGAAGCCTTATTAGGTTCATGAATGGGTTCACTTTATTTAAATTCCATTGACATAAGTTTATACTCTCTTAAAAAAGAGGGTGTAAAATCCAAGGATCTCCAATCATCATCCAAAAAGACACTAGGTCTCTTGTGAAATTGGAGTAGGATTGGATTCAACACACAAGAAATTTTGCAATTTATCATCAACAGCAAGAGTGCACATAGTGTTGTTATAAATGAACTTCACTTATCGAGGAAGTATCGAAGGAATAGTGTGCATGCCATATAACCATGGTCTACCCAATAGGAGATTATAATTAAGAGTAGTAGTTATGACATGAATAGGATTAGATAGAATGTCAAGACATAATTTAACATGGGGAAAATTACATAGTTAAATCCTGATAGCAGTATCACAATTTGACTTGTTGTTGAAAATATCTCCTACTTATCAAATGACAAGACCTAATTTAATAGGTAAAGTGATAACAACCAAAAATTATTTGGCAATATTATCAAAGCTATGGATAGGAATATAATCAAGTTTGACTGAATAAATATGCTTTTATCTTGCGTAACAAATCAATAATGGAAACAAAATTCTCCGATAAAGAGAAAAGTGTGGTCTGGAGAGACTTTCAAAATGTCTTGGTCAGGATGGGATTAAAGAGGGAGATGATGAAGACTTTGGTTAAGGAGAACAAGGTTGGTAAAATTCAAATGGAGGATCTCATCGATCCTACTTTGGTTATTTGGAGTGACATCACTAAAGAAAAGCTACAAATGGATGTCCTCAATAATGCCAAAAATAGTGTCATAGATAGCTACAGAACCACTAAGTGGACCTACCACAAGATACAGGAGCTAAAATTTAGGGTGGGTAGGTTGGAGAGGGAGGATAACACCAGTAAGATCAAGCTTAGTGAGGAGAAGAACAAAATGGAGAACAAGATGGAGGATGTGAAAAAAAGAATTCAGAGTGTGGAGGGTACTCTGCAGAAAATCATTGAACAGAGCTATAGTATCCTCAAAGCCTCAAATGACAACATTAATGCTTTGATCAGTAAAATAGAGGAACACAGAGGCAGCAAGGTGGAGTCTCCCAATAGCAGTAAAGACATCTCGTCGGAGGAGGGTCCGAGGAAGAGAACTCCCTCCAACACTTTGAAGAAGGATACTCAAGATTAGGATAAGTGATGAGGCATATTAATGTCTTGATTTTAATATAATTTTTTATAATGTGGACACACTCTTTGTGCTTTGATAAAACATTCCTGAACACTTGTTGTAATTATCTTGTGAACTTATGCCAGAAACAGCTAGAACCTACTAAACCTATGGGTAGTGTGTATGACATCTTTTGCTTAATACTATACATAGAATGCAGTATTTCATAGCTATGCTCTAATATCTAAGTAAAAGTAGGAATGTTATCTTGCATGCATATTCTGGATGTTGCTAACTTTTCAAGAGAATGAGGAGCGACGCAAGGAGTGGTGATTACAGCATTCAAGGAGGAAGACAATGAAGACCGTTCATGGCAGAGAAAGTGCAGTTCAGTTCCATTGAATAAGCCACGCCTGCAAAGGAGTTCCAGAGAATCTAGGGGATACAACTTGCTATATTTATTGCAAGTTGTTATTCTGTTGCTTGGCAGTAAATGTGTTATGTCATGGTTGATCTTCTGCCTTCTTTCCTGGCGATGTTTTCTTAAGACTTTTATGAATGTTTTTAATAAGAATCCAATCCTATATATATTGGATCTTGGATTGTCCTAGGAAGCTAAGGAGAAAATAGATAATGTTGATTTAGACTCAAAAGTTACTTTCTTGCTCTTCATGGATTGTTCAGTTTCTATGTAATCAAAGAAGGATTTTAAGTGAAGAAGGATTTTGAAGCATTTGTTGTGTTCATAGTTAATTGAAACCGACGAAGAGGGCCCACTTGGGAGGTGGAATAGATTTAGGTAGAATAGATTCATTTCCTGTAGTTTCCTATTTATAGATAGATTTACTGTATTAGTCCTGCAGCATTGTTACTGTGAAGTTCCTATAGCACTTGCAGAAAATGATTATAGTGGATGTTCTGAGTTGTTAATTAGTTTAAGTTCATTCTTGAAGCTTCCTGCAATTATCTGTTGTTAGCCAAGGTGTGTTTACTATTCTGTAGTAGCAGCATAGATTCTTCCAATGCATTTTTTTACTTTCTTGTAGCCTAGGTGTTATGACTCCTAAAGGAACTTAGTGCACAAACTGTGTTGGCCCATTTCAAGTCCTACATCCCTGGGTTGACAATTCAAGTGTATTTCATGATGGAATCGATAATCTTTAGAATAGATATATTATCTTTGAAGGAGAAACAATGGTGTGATTATCTTCATCTATTGTGAAACTATACATTTTTGGCGCTGCTGCCAGGGATGGTGTCAAGCTAGGAACCTTCATGAGTCATTTATTTTTAGATTAGTTTGTTAGTTAGGAACTACAAAGTTGTGAGCTTGATTAACAAGTCACCAATTTATTGCATGCATGAAAGAAGGAGAGATGTCCATGGTAGATTCCTTCCTAAGGAGCCTATGAAAGCAAAAGAAGAATTCGAAGAACCTGAACTGCCATTTCTAGATGCAAGCCCAGAGTTTACTGCATCATCATCTTCAATAGAAGAAGACAGCTAGAAAACATTTGACCTCCATCCATTTGAGGAAATATTGGCTAGCTTCCATACTAACTCCACTTTAGGGCCACCTGTTGTTCAAAATCCTCCAACAATTACCAATTTTCAGCCATAGTTTCAATATCCCATAACTCCAGCTATGGCAGCTCCCACATTTCCATTTCCAATACCAAGTCTTGTCAATAATCCCAATCTCAAAAATATACCTACATCAGCATTACCAAAGTTTTATGGACTCGTAACAGAGGACCCTGATACTTTCCTGTTTGAATTTGATATCCTGTGCCGGAACTTTGACTATAATAATGATAGTCACAAGCTAAAATTATTCCCAGCCACACTAAAAGAGTCAGCTTTAAAATGGTTTATGGGCTTGGGGGCAAATGCAGTAGCAAATTGGGATGATATGAGACGCCTGTTTCTTAACAACTATAAGGAATATTATAGGGGAAATGATTCAAAAGGTGATGACATTTTTAGAATGTCACAATGGGAAGATGAAACATTAGAAGATTATATATCTCACTTCATGTTCAACTTACAAAAGAACCCACAACACACCCTACAGGAGGAGTCCCAGAAGCTGATTTTTCTTAGAGGAGTAAATGAGAACTATCTTGAAGCATTGGATTTGATGGCAAGAGGATATATATCCCAATCTTCATGGGATGACCTTCAAAAGATTTTCCAGAACTACTCTAGGTCAGCAGTAAAGAAAGAAAGGGGATTTCGCTCAGCAATAGCCAAAGGAAGTGGCTCTGGTATTTCAAAGATGGAAATTTCAAATTTTTTGTTTGATTTCAAACAGGACATCATCAATGATGTCGCCACACATTTGGATACAATGGCTGCTAAGACGAAACATGCAAAAGCTGAGGAGCAGTTAGCTGAGTACTGTCCACACTACCAGAAATAGAAGAAAGATTGTCATTGCAAATTGGTCGCTAATGTGGAAAACCAACATCTTCCAACTAAGTACCTAAAGATAGAAGGAGAAGATGAACAAGTATTCTTTGTTGCTCAATGTCAGCCATGGGCCCCACGTCAAGGTATGCCCCAAGACCCTTTACAAAATTCAAATCCATATAGTAATCAATGGCAAAATTGTGGTGTCCAAGGTCCTCCACAATATAATCAACCTAGTTGGAATAATGCTTGGCAAAATAATCCACAAAGTCAATGGTATCCTCCACAATTCCAAAACCAATGGCCACAATTCCAAAACCAATGGCAACCACCCCAGGGGAATTGGCAATTTAGAAACCAATGGAGAGGACCTCAGCAATGGACTAACAATACTGGATACCCACCTTTACCACCTCTAGCAAATACACCTGCACTAATGCCACCTCCTGCAATTTCTAGACCTCAAAAACAAACTCAATTGCCTGCACAACCTCAGCCAAATCCAAATAACCAACAGCCACAACAACCAATGTATGTTGTTGATGCTCAGCAGTATCCTACTTATGCTCTAAATGTTGCAGATGTACATTTGAGATCTGGTACAACCTTACCAGCACCTAAACCACCTTTAATAACTAAAATACTAGATCCTCCTGCAGCATCAGCACCAGCAACTTCTCTAATGCAAGTGGTTGACCCAGCAAATGTAACTAGTATAGTTCAAACTCAAACTGCAGTTGAACCTCCTTTTTCACAAAATCTTATACAAAGTAAACCTACACAAACAGAGGAGCAATCCTTTGACATTATTGACCAGTTGAAGAACATGCATGTCTAGATTCTTTTGTTCCAAGATATTAAAGATGTTCCTCTTTATGGAAAAGCAGTCAGAGAAGCCTGTCTTAAAAAGCCTGGGAGGAAGAAAAAGGACCCAACCACAGTCCATGTTATAGGACAATTGGCTAACATTATGTTAGGAAAATTGGTTATTCCTAAATATTCTGATCCAGGAAGTCCAGTTGTGAATGTCATTGTAAATGGTCAGTCAGTCAAAAATGCCTTGATTGATCTTGTCGCGGCTATAAATGTAATGACCAAGGATACTATAAAAAAGCTGAATATAGAAGGAATACGGGCTAGCCCAACAATTCTGCAACTTGCCAATAGTTCTACTATCACTCCTGATGGAATGATAGAAGACATAGTAGTAGCCCTAGATTCTCTAGAGTACCCTATAGATTTCATGATTCTATCTCCAAAAGTCAACTTAGCTGGTTATCCTTTCATTTTAGGATGACCATGGTTAGCTATAGCTGATGCAAATATAAGTTGTAGGTCAGGAAATATGACCATATCAGATGGACAAGCAACAAAGAAATTTTTCCTGTATCCTCCAGCACAACCCCAACCAGATTTAAGCACACATGTATGGCTAGATTTAGGAGATGGAGAGGAAGAGTTAAACTTTGTAGTACAGCTTATGATGTTACATAGATAGTCCTTTCTAAAGCTACAGGAGGAAGATTCAGTAATTCAGAGTATTCTTGATAATACTTGTGTGGTAGAAAAGGATGTATCTAACAGTTCTGTATTGGAACTAACAACATATGAGGAACATACTGAGAATTGTTTTCTACCTAAGGAACCAGATATTATCCATCAGCTTTTACCATGTGAACTACATACAAGTCCCATCTCTGAAGTTTCTATGGTTAATCTTACAACTACAGTTGAGTTGTCAAAAGGTCATAATCTCCATGTCAATAACAAACTGCTTGCCAAACAGCTGGAACAGTTAACAGAGCTTCTCCAAAAACATGAAAAGGCTTTTGCATGGGATTATGGAGATATGAAAGGATTAAGCCCCACATTATGCACTCATAGAATATATATCAATGAAGGGTGCCTGCCACTCTGTCAACCACAAAGGAGGATTAATCCAACACTCAAGGAAATAATTAAAAGTGAACTACAAAAATTGCTTGATGCTGGTTTCATATACCCCATATCTGATAGCCGATGGGTCTCACCTCTGGTTATAGTACCTAAAAAGGGGGGGAAATCATGGATTTGTGTAGATTATAGAGAATTAAATAAGGCAACAAAGAAGGATCATTTTCCTTTACCATTTATTGATCAAGTTCTGGATACTCTGGCTGGTAAGAAATATTTTTCCTTTCTTGATGGATACAATGGTTATAATCAGATAAGTATAGCTCTAGAGGATCAGGACAAAATTACATTTACATGCCCATGGGGTACTTTTGTATACTTTGTGTTGCCATTTGGCCTGTGTAATGCTCCAGCAACATTTCAAAGAGTTGTAACAAGTATTTTTGCAAACATCTCACACGACTGTATGGAAATATACATGGACGATTTTACAGCATTTGGAGTAACCTTTGAGGAGGCCTTGAAGAATCTCAAAAAGGTTCTTGTTTGATGTAAAGAACATAACCTATCGCTTAATAGTGAGAAATGTTTCATGCTCATGCAGGAAGGAGTAGTGCTTGGTCATTTTATATCAGCAGCAGGGATACAAGTGGACCCAGCCAAGATAGAGGTAATCCTAACATTGCCCATACCTACTAAACCAAAGGATGTAAGATCATTTTTAGGTCATGCTGGCTATTCTAGGCATTTCATTCAAAAATTTTGTCAAATAGCTAGTCCTTTGTATATGTTGCTAACTAAAGAAGCTAAATTCATTTGGACACCAGCATGTAATGAATCCTTCCTACAGCTTAAGAAACTCCTCACCATAGCACCAGTTCTTAAGGGACCAGATTGGTCTATTCCATTCCATATCCATACTGATGCATTAGACTATGTTGTAGGTGTTGTATTAGGACAAAATCTCGCTAACCTTGAAAATGCAATTTACTATATTAGTAAAAGTCTCCAAGGCCCTGAACTAAACTACACAGTAACTAAGAAGGAACTTTTAGTTGTAGTTTATGCATTGAATAAATTCAGGCACTATGTAACTGGCTATCCTATTTTCATTCATACAGACCACTCAGCTATAAAGTACTTGATGAACAAACCTGTTGTAACTGGCCGATTGGAAAAATGGCTACTGTTACTGCAAGAGTTTGATATTACCATTATTGATAAGCCAGGAAAGGCCAATGTAGTTGTTGACTATTTGTCTAGACTTCAACTTGTTGATGAAGATCCAACTCCAATTGAAGATACATTTCTAGATGAGCATTTATTCCATATAGAAACCCATACACCATGGTATGTAGATATAGAAAATTATCTTGCTGTAAATAAAATGCCACCACACTTCTCCCAAAAAGATAGGAAGAAGCTTGCAGAGAAAAGTTTTCATTATTCATGGATTGATAACAATATCTTCTATACTGGACTAGATCAAATCATGAGGAGATGTGTCAGGGAAGATGAAATATATGACATACTACATGCCTGTCATGATGAACCATGTGGAGGCCATTTTGCAGGAAAAAGAACAACATTAAAGATACTTACAGTTGGATATTACTGGCCAACACTACACAAGGATGCAACAAATTATACCACTAAGTGTGACAAATGCCAGAGAATGGGTCGGCCAGCAAGATCAGATTGTTGGAAATATTCAAGACTAGCCAAGTTACTGAGAGGGGAGGGGTGAATCAGTAACTTCAAAACTTTTCCATTAATTATAGATCTTAATAACATTTAGTTCATTGATCTAATTACATGCATGAGAAACTAAAAACATAAAACATTCATAGCACTTTAACACAAAGATTTGGTGACCCAGAAACCTTCCAAATAGAAAGTAAAATTGGGGTGGGGATGATACCCACAAAACTTCAATATTGCAGTATAAAGTTGGTCGGTTAAGGCTTACAATGATCACTTCTGATGATCTGCCCTATTAGGAGCAATTAGGACTGCTAGGTCCACCTTGTTAGAGGATTTACAAACATACAATGAAGTATGCACTCGGTTAAGAGATTTAACAAAAGACTATTAAGTCTACCATGTTAAAGGATTTAATGTTGATTCACCTATTAGGATGAAATAGTAAATCTCTTACTTGCAACTGTACTTGCTGATTGAGATTCTTTGATGTACTGATCACCTTTTGTGATAGATATGTCTCTGCTACTCCTTATACTGTTGTAGCCCTTTATAATTTGCTTATCTCTATCTATCATGCATCTTCGCATACACACTTCTTATTCCATGCATTCACACATTCATATTCCACATTTCTATACTTTGGATATGATACAAAACATTGCTTATATATCAATCCAAAATAATTACAAAGTCGGCTGCTAAAATACAAGTCAACACAAGTATTACTAAGGTGGCCCTGATGTAGTTACAAAAGTTCTTGAAAACTAACTTGGTGACTTTCTGATACTCGGCATCCACTGCATTACTCAGCATCATCATGCTCTTAGTAGGAGTGGAGGCTCGGTTCATACTAACCACTCGGTCATAGTTTTGAACTCGATATACACTAGAGACTGGATAGATACAGTGTCACTTGGTAGAAACTAAATTCCCTATTTACCATGCTGGCACTCGGTAAACACTGCTCATCTCATCACTCAGTAATGATAACTTGGTAAGCATTGCGAAGCTCGGTCTGCTCGGTAAGCACTGTTCTTCTTGAATTGCTTGATAAACACTGTGAAGCTTGGTAAGCACACAGAATCTGAATAAGTGTTGTCACTAATGACAAACATACTTAATGCTAACAATCTCCCCCTTTGGCATTAGTGACAAAAACACTTATTGCCCAAAACTTATATACAAAAATCATGCTGAATCTGTTTTAGATTTTTCAAAAATTTATCTTTGTCATACTGTTGTATATACATTTCATGTCTCCCCCATATAGTATACATATATACAAATATCTTATTTCACCTCATACTCATATTTCCTATTTCTCTCATATACTTTCTCCCCCTTTCATATCTCTCATATCTTTCCATATATCTCCCCCTATCTTATATACTTTCTCCCCCTTTTTGACAATAATGCCAAAGGTGTATATACAAATAATTTACATAGAGATACCAAAATGTGAGAGAAAATCAGAATGTACCTTACTTATTAATGCCATAGTTCTATCCCAATTCTCTTGCAGAATCTTGCATGTATGGAGTGCAACTTGGACTTCTACAAAGAGTTCAATCATATGATCTGCAATTGAAAATTGATTGTCATGGATTAATATTTTTGAGTGAGCAATGTGCTTCTGCATTGTATCCATGATGGGAAGGATCATATTCTGAATATCTATTAATGTTGACCTAATCCTTGCATCTTCTCTCAATAACTTTGACTGCTCATCAGATAGGAATCTGATTTTCATATGATGTGTAGAGCTTGAACTAGGTTCAAGTTGCAACTTCTGTACACTGATCTTCAGATCCTCATCAATCTTATTCAATTTTTCCTTAACTTCCTTTGAGAACTCAGCAACGTTACATACCTTGACAAAAAATGATGTTACCTTGGAATAGGAGGACTCAATGTTAGTCAAAATTGAAGATAACTCTACCTGATTGATAGCTATTTGCTGAGCAATACGCTCAAGCACTTTATTATCAAACTTCTTCTTAGCCTTCTCAAGCAACTTATCTGATCCAGAAGAATCCTCATTAAACTTAGTTACTGCCTCTGCCAACTGTAACAAAATGTGTTGAGAGGAATCAACTTCAACACCTATTGCTTCTATCAAAATATTTTTGGCATCCTCAATGATCTTATATTCCTTATCTCTTTCCTCTTTTAGTTTCTTTTGCTTTGCTTTCTTCTGGAGGAGTTTTCCAACCAATTGCATTTGATCTGCAGAAAGATTTGCAAAATCTAATTGTGGAATTTCTATCTCCTCATCCAAATCTATATCTTCTTCTATATCTTTACTCCTTCTCAAAAATCTTATACTCGGTTGAACCTTAGGTCCAACTGTCATTGTACTTAATGCCTTTGAAGTATAAATTATTGTAGACATAGTAGGACTTGCAGTGAAAAATGATAAACTTCCAATTGATGGAATGCTCACTGGTAGACTTGATGAACCCAAAACTGAAGTATTTACAATTGTAGAATAAAAAACTGAAGTACTTACTGAAGTGTCCAAAATTGAAGTACTTGCTACTGAGGAACTCAAAATACTGAAGTAGATGCTGGAGACTGCAACTCGGTGGAAGAAGGAGGTTGCTGCTCGATGGATGAAGTGGTAGCCACTTCTGTCATTGATACATTGAGCTGTGTGAGAGCTAGGGATGATTGGACATTTGATGTATCTATTGGATTTGTCACAATCATACTTGCTGAAGCTATCTCTAAGCTAGATGTAGCAATTTTTGCTGGAAAGTGAGGAAGTGAGGCAATTACTTCTGCAGTTATCCGAACATTATCATCTTCCTCATCATTTTGCTTGGCTTCCTCGGTAGCTTCTTCCTCTATTTCAACACTATCTAGCTGAACTGTTTATGTGGCAGCTTCTTCTTCTATTTCTTCATCACTATCATCTTCAATATCTTTTATCACAACAGTTTCAACACTCGGTTTGTGAAGATGATAGATGTTTTTCCATGTAGTAGTGGCACTCTTTACAATGGATTCTATATTTTTTATCAGAATTAGACAAGTGTTGAATCTGAGTGTCATCTTATTCTCATTTTCTTTTAATGCCTTATTAACTTCAGCATTTTTCAAATTTGGCATTAACTGTCTTAAGGTTTGAGCATATATATCCTTGATAGTTTGCTTTGCATTCTCCCATCTCATCTTGACTTTATCCAATAGAACACCTAGAATTTGTGAAGCTATATAGTAGGTGAGTACTTCCATTGCCCCATTTTCTCAATAATAGCATCTTCAATCTCCTTCTGCTCTGTCTCTATTCTAATTTCATACTTGAGAGTTTTGAAGTTTGCTATTCCAGATCCTTCTCTCAAATTCTTAATCTTTTCTTCAAATGTGGGAGGAGGCCTTTTAAACACTACATCACTACTGTCTTTACCTACCTTGCCCCTTGTTCTTCTTTTAGGTGCCTTGGTGATGGTCGCCTTCCCTTTCTTCTTCACAGGTACTTGTTCTTCTTCACTCTCATCCTTTTCCTCTTCTTCTTCAATGTCCTCTCCTTTTCCCTCAGTTAACATTAGAGGTGAGCTAGATTGCATCTTGGACATCCTCTTTCTTCCTTTTTTAACTGCCTATGGAAGCTTTATACTTAGCTCAATTCTTACCTTTGCTTCCTCATTAAGTTCCAAAATATGGAGCCTTTGGATCAACAGGTTGATTTATTAGGGCTTCAATTATGTCCTTTGTCTCATCAATATTTACCTCATAAGGAAGAGGTTTCACCCATACTGTTCTTGGCCTTACTGCCTGAATGTACACTCTATCACAATCCACCATGAAACAAATATCATCTTTGTAATCTTCCACCAATTTTTGTGGAATCCAAAAT
This sequence comes from Chamaecyparis obtusa, assembly GCA_027943335.1. Taxonomy (NCBI): domain Eukaryota; kingdom Viridiplantae; phylum Streptophyta; class Pinopsida; order Cupressales; family Cupressaceae; genus Chamaecyparis; species Chamaecyparis obtusa. Next base: position 796,175 of record BSBK01003270.1, read on the forward strand.
CTGTTATTCATCTTCTCTTTAAAGGATTCAAAATAATTATCCATTATGCTTACAAAATTCTCTCCCATTTCAGCAATGTACTCATTTATCTGATACAGAACAGACACATCTTTTCTCCATTCTACCATGCCTTTTGATGGGAAAAACTTTTGAACATAGAAAAATAGACAAGTTAGTAGTGATCCAAACTTACATGGATTGTTCTTTGAAGTTTGAATGCTCTCCATATTTTTGTTGAACTGCTTCAACAAAAAATCTGCTAGGTCAAATGACATATTGTTTTTCACAATCTTGTATGCCAGGTCAATTGCTTCACACGAAACACTATTCTGTCAACTTGAACTATATATCTTGTGGGCTATAACATATGTCCCAAATTTCAATTTTACATCAGTTATACTGCTTATCTTCATACCTCTACCATCCCACTCGGCTAGGGTTTTCTTTTCCAACTCTGCCCGACCTAGGGTTTTTGTAGATTTTGCCTTGGCAAGCATGGGAAGACCCGTAACTCGGTGAATCATCTTCTTTGTGATCTCTATTGGTTGCTTAAGCCAAATTATGCCTTCATGCACTCAGCTTAGGATATATCTAATCCATTTTACTTGGAAACTCTAAGGCAAGTGGGTGATATGAACTAAACCTTTATCTTCCAAATGCTTAAACTTCGGTTTAAGAACACCATCAACACATAGTTCATTTCGGGAAACATCTATCTCTAGGGTTCCAAGCTCTTGAATTGTACCTTTAAAATGACTGCGAATATCATTAACAAGAAGTACCTTGGGAGGGATCTGAGATTGAGCTCCACTCGGGTCTAGGGTTTCTACAACTACGGGCCGGAGTTTGAAATCTGGCACTTTCCATTTTGTTCCTTGGACCAACATTTCTGAACCTTTCTTCACTTTGGAGCTAGATGATGCCATGGTAGCTCGGTAGACAAAGAAAATTCTTCAAAAAATTTCTGCTACAAATTTTGCTTCAAATCGCTTGATCGCACTAGGAAATCTCTCTGCTCTCAATATGCTAAAATTCACGGTGAAGAATGAACTTGATTTCATGCCTTTTTGTTAAAACTTTGTCATTAATGCTCAGTAGGAATTAGGGCATTGAACTGGACAGACTGTCATCCACTATTGCATTGATTGCTCGGTGAAGACTTCGCAACTCGGTGAATATAAGAATTTATAATGCTCTGACTATACTCGATAACCACATGAAATTTGGTTACTCCCAACCTTGCTCAGTGATAACTGATACCGACCTTCTTAGTGATCCTTTTGTATCTTGCATACTGATTGGATCTTTCTTCCTTTCAATTCTGGAACTGTTTGGAATTTGTCTATGATGATACAGTTCCAGTGCTTTCTTGGAGACTTAGGTAGAATTGATAGAGCCACCCTCTTCATGAGTGACTTCATTACTTCGACTGGTTTGCTCGGTAGATTTAGGAATCCGCTATTGTCTCATCTGCTTCCTGATGCTATCTACTTTTGCTTTCTTTTCATCTTCAAATTTGCCTATATTCTTTCAATTTTTAGCTATATGACCAAGTTTAGTGCATGTATAACATCTTATGGTAGTATCCCTTTTTCTCAAGTGATGCCTTACACAATTTATGCCAATGTGTCCATATTCTCCACAATAATGACACCTACACTAAGTGTTGTAATCCCAACCAAATATTGCTTTCACAATTTGTTCAGTTGGATTGGATGTTTTAGATCTACATTCAGATGCCTTGTGACCTTGTTTGTTACATTTGTGACATTTGCCTTTAAATCTTAGTTTCTCCTTGCATTCATTTGCTTTATGACCATGCTGATTGCAATTGTAGCATTTTCCATTGAATTTTGCTTTTCCATTGCTCCAACATTTGTTTGAAGTATGACCTATTTTGCCACAGTGACTACAAGTAGGTTTCTAATTCTTTTGAGTACCTTGTTTGGAGGATTCACCTTCTTCTTTGTATCCAAGTCCTACTTTTCCTTTTAGCTTATGAAGGTTTTGTTCATATAGTTGATTCATATCTTCTTGAGATTTCAACATTCTCTCATTGATTTGCCTTTCAGTGTTTAGGTCATTCACCAATCTTAAACTAATTTGCTTTTCAGATCTCAGCTTCTCTCTTATCCTTTCATTTTCTGATCTCAGAGTCAAGATTTCTTCATTTGCATTAGAGATCTGATCAATAAGGTTTTCTAGCTGAAGAGTTTGATTCTGGATTTCATTGTTCTTTCCATCTATTTCATCTTTCATCTTGTTTCTTTGTTCCAAGATTTCACAAAATCTTGTTGACTGAATTTCCTATTCTCTTTTCAACTTTCTTACTTCTTCTTGTAGAGATCCATTCTTTTCTAGGAGTTCTTTGATTGCATTGTTTACTTCATCTGAGCTTCTTGAAGGGAAAAAATCTTCAATCTTTTCTTCAACATACTGATGGTCATTCATCTAGTTTGCAAGTTCCTTATTTTTAGGGATTCGGAAAGATGCTCTTTTGCTTCCTTGAGTTGAGCTATGGCCATTTCCAAATCTAGCTTTTCATTTTCAATTACTTTGTTAAGTCTGAATATCTCCATTGTCTTGGATCTTTACTCAAGTTGTCAAACTCTATCCTGAGAACCACAAAGCTCTGATACCAATTGTTGGAAATATTCAAGACTAGCCAAGTTACTGAGAGGGGAGGGGTGAATCAGTAACTTCAAAACTTTTCCATTAATTATAGATCTTAATAACATTTATTTCATTGATCTAATTGCATGCATGAGAAACTAAAAACATAAAACATTCATAGCACTTTAACACAAAGATTTGGTGACCCGGAAACCTTCCAAATAGAAAGTAAAACTAGGGTGGGGATGATACCCACAAAACTTCAATACTGCAATATAAAGTTGGCCGGTTAAGGCTTACAATGATCACTTCTGATGATCTACCTTGTTAGGAGCAATTAGGACTACTAGGTCCACCTTGTTAGAGGATTTACAAACATACAATGAAGTATGCACTCGGTTAAGAGATTTAACAAAAGACTATTAAGTCTACCATGTTAAAGGATTTAATGTTGATTCACCTGTTAGGATGAAATAGTAAATCTCTTACTTGAAACTGTACTTGTTGATTGAGATTCTTTGATGTACTGATCACCTTTTGTGATAGATATGTCTCTGCTACTCCTTATACTATTGTAGCCCTTTGTAATTTGCTTATCTCTGTCTATCATGCATCTTCGCATACACACTTCTTATTCCATGCATTCACACATTCATATTCGACATTTCTATACTTTGGATATGATACAAAACATTGCTTATATATCAATCCAAAATAATTACAAAGTCGGCTGCTAAAATACAAGTCAACACAAGTATTACTAAGTCGGCCCTGATGTAGTTACAAAAGTTCCTGCAAACTAACTCAGTGACAATCTGATACTCAGCATCCACTACATTACTTGGCATCATCATGCTCTCGGTAGGAGTGGAGGCCCGGTCCATACTAACCACTCGGTCATAGTTTTGAACTCGATATACACTGGAGACTCGATAGATACAGTGTCACTTGGTAGAAACTGAATTCCCTGTTTACCATGTCGGCACTAGGTAAACACTACTCATCTCATCACTCAGTAATGATAACTTGGTAAGCATTGCGAAGCTCGGTCTGCTCAGTAAGCACTGTTCTGCTTGGATTGCTCAATAAACACTGCGAAGCTTGGTAAGCACACAGAATCTGAATAAGTGTTGTCACTAATGACAAACATACTTAATGCCAACATAGATGAGATGTCACTCAATCCACAAGTTTTTGTAACACCCTTTAACAAGTGGGGTATGGACTTCATAGGGCCAATTGACCCACCATCAAATGGTAAATCCTACATCTTAGTATGTATGGATTATTTAACAAAATGGGAAGTCAGGGCGATGAAAAATGCAAGAGATGAGAAAGTAGCTAAATTCTTATATGAAGAAATATTCACACGCTACGGAGTTCCCAGAGAACTTGTCACAGATCAAGGAGCCCAGTTCACATCAAATTTGATCACTGAACTTATGAAAGAATACAGCATAAGGCACCAGAAATCTAGCCCTTATCACCCTCAGGCAAATGGGCAAGCAGAAGTCACCAACAGAGAAATTGAAGCCATTCTAACCAAGACAGTGCAAATACATAGAAGGGATTGGAGCAATAGATTAACTGAAGCTGTTTGGGCTTATAGGACAACATGGAAGACAACAACTGGATTTACCCCATTTGAACTTGTGTATGGCAAAGTAGCAATGTTGCCCATTGAATTTGAACATAAAACACTACGCACTACTCTGGAATTAAACATTAGTCTTCTTGCAACACAAGAAGAGAGACTTCTCCACTTGAACTCATTGGATGAGATGAGAAAGACAGCTTTGGAAAGAACAGAGATCATCTGAAAATAATGAAAGAAATGGCATGATGCACATATCAGGAATAAACAATTCCAAGTAGGAGATTGGGCTCTTCTATATGATTCTCGATATAAGGAGATACCAGGAAAATTGCAGACATGGTAGCTAGGGCCTTATGAAATTCAACATGTATTCGACAATGGAGTCGTTTAGCTGACAACCACTGATCCAGTCTAGTTCAAACTGCTTGTAAATGGCCACCGATTGTGACTCTATCATAAACCACAGACCAAGGATGAGTTCCTGTAGCAGTTCCAACCAAGAAATTTGCCAACTCTAATGGACACAGTTCCTGCAACGGAGGGTGCAAGCCTTCTTCCTGCAGTCGTAGCATAGCAAGCCTTCGATGAGCAATACATAATAAAACCTCATTCCATATGAGGTCCATTCTTTCACTCACTTTTCATTTTCTTCTTATCAATTCATCTCATTTCTTTGTCTACCATCCACTCACCCTCCACGTCACCCACAAAATCTATTTTTTAATGCTTTCAATAAAACATGCCATCAACACCTTTTCAGTGATCACCAAACTTTGCCAACTCATCAACTTGCATACGGATGCGCGATTTAAAAGTTTGAGGTACACATTTTTACTTTCTTCTCATTTTTAGCGCATAGGTTTCAATAATTATATATAATACTGCATTAAATGTATCGTATAAGCCTAAGGCCAGTTTCCTAATCCTGTGCGAAATTTTTTAAGTGTGGACACTTGTCAAAATTTCATGGGGGGCAGGGAAAGTGTATTTATTTCCAAGTTTCATCTCCACGTCACCCTAGTCATGTCCACGTTATATGATGTACTTTGGCTGCGGTCTATTTTAATTTTTAAATCTTTATTGAATCTGTCGTACCTTGTCATTCCGATTTTTGGAAAGATCTCCTCAATTTGACATGACTTAAAAGGACTATCATTTATGCAAAGAACATTCCCAGTTAAAACATTGATGTCCTTCATAATTATTTTGCATGCCAAACATAACGAAGCTGTGTTAAGAGAATGTGGTATCGGCATTTCTCAGAAAAATCATTTTGAATTCTGAGAAGAAGGTATTTGCAAAGTGTTATCAAGGTGGTGGAAATAGAGAAATTTAAAACTAGGCATTTTGAGGATGGGAGGTCAATTGCAGAGACATGAGCCAGTTGTCCATGGTATTCTACTAGCAGATGTGGAAGCAGTCCATACTTTCAACGCCTATGGATGGCTTGGCTACTTCCTGTAGTTAACAGAATACAATGACGAAGTAGCAATGGAGTTTATGAGGACATTTGATGAAGGAGAAGCCACAATATGGGGATTGAAAGTGGTTGCTACTGAGGAGCAGATAGCAAAAGTCACAGGAGTACCAATTAGTGGAGAGCATTACCCAAATGAACATGATGCTAGGTCATCGCGGGCATAGTTTTCTCGATCGGGTGACCCTCCATTGGAAATCTCAAAGCAAGGGTGTAAGAGACTCTCTCTCCCAGTGCCGTATCTAGAATTGGCAAACCATATCATCAGGTATTTGACTTGCAAAGGCAAATTTTTGAACTTACACGCTCATCATTTTAAGTTGCTCAGTTGTGTAAGGCATAACATTCAAGTTAATGTCCCAAATTTCCTTTACAATATGTTGTGTATAAGTGCTGAGAAAACTCAAAAAGGAAATGAAAACTCTATTTCTCATCATGCCCTAGTATCATGGGTAGAATTTGTTGAATTTAAAACCTTGCAGCCTCAAGCCAACCCTTTCCAGCAAAATTTAGGGAATGAGGAAGAAATTGAGGGACCTAGTCAGAATCCAGCTGAAATAGAGAAAGAATCGGTATTACCTCCTACTGATAAAATTATTGAGCCTACTTTAGAAGGTGATATACCTAGCTCTACCATAGATAAAGGCAAACACAAGGTTGATGAAGAAAGCCCTAGTTTTAAAAGGGAGGACAAAAACCCTATTGTTCAAGTGACAAAGAGAAAGAGGTCTATTCCTACAGCAACTAATCCTACAGCGTCTACCCCAGTACCATCTAGACCAAAATGGGCCCACAAAACAATAGAGGTTAAAGAGGTTCCTGTACGTCGAAGCCCTCGCATGCGAGGTTAAGTCTCAAAACCTCATACAGAACAGTAGGTCGAGAATATTCCAAATGACGCTCCAGTGCAATTGGAACCCCAAAATGTGGAGGCATGTGAAAATAAGCCTGACAGTGAAATGCCACAGGGTGATTAAGAAATGTGTGAGCCAAATCCTGTTGTAGTTCCAGAAAATACCCCTGAAAGTGTTCAACCTACTTCTCCACCAGTCCCTGTATACACTAATGTTTCTATCATCCCTTATAAATCCTCCTGGTACACCCATTATTTCCAGCAAGTTGCTAAGGAGCAAAAGAAGAAAGCCATGGCTCAAGAATTTCCTCCATCATCAATTCAATTTGTATTATTTGGTTTGTACAATCACTTCATTTTTCAAAAGACCTTGTGGAAACAAGAAAGAGACCAAATGCAGAAAGTAATATCTGATAAAGATGAGGAAATTGAATCCCTCAAGGAACGGCTTGAAAAACAAAAACAAAAGATGAATAAGGCTTTGAAGATAACTAGAAAAGTCACTACCTGTAGATCACCACCAAGGGTGTATTTTATTTGTCTAAAGGAACATTTTCTATTATTTCAATTAATGATGACAATCAGGGATATTGACTGTGAATTTAAAACTGCTCAAGATTTCTATAATGTGTATCAGACTCTACCCACATGGTAGAAGAATTTTTTGTGTGAACTCTATCTGCATAATTTCATAATTCCACATGAAACAGAGTGGAATCCTTTGCTTTACATAGGAGATGTTCACCTTAGGGCTTTAATGTCTTGGATGCACAATGAGACAAACTATGACCAGCAGTTAAATGCCTACAAAGATCTTGAAAAGTCTGAACCTTTGCCACTATGGGCTGAATCACATAAGCCTGATAATCTTTTAAGAGACTGGTTCAGATTAACTTATGGAAAACCAAAACCAGAGATCAGGGCTAAAGTGTTTGCAGAAAGAGAAAAGGTTTATAGAGATTATCATACACTTCCAAATTTCACACAGCAAAGAGCTTTTTCAGGGGTTAGGAACAGGTGGAGCCGACTGCTAGATGCCTTTAGAAAGGAAGAACCACATAGTCCTATCAATTATGAGATAGTTGTTCACAGGGTGATTAAATATATACAACTGGGATGATAGATCAGAAAGGAACTATGGATGCCCTTATCCTTTCAGCCTCCTACTCTTCTTTGGCCTCTTTATGATAATAGTGCTACTAAACTAGACCTGCTAGTTGAGGAGCATAGAGGTGTTCACTAGGAGCGCAGTAGAGGATTCTACTACACCTTCAGAAGTGGGAAAAAGGGGAGAACCTCAATCGAAGACTTCAGAGCTATGGCAAAGAAGTATAATGCTTGAGGACAAGCATTTGGATAGTGGGGGGCAGATGATGAGGCATATTAATGTCTTGATTTTAATATAAGTTTTTATAATGTGGACACACTCTTTGTGCTTTGATAAAACATTCTTGAACACTTGTTGTAATTATCTTGTGAACTTATGCCAGAAACAGCTAGAACCTACTAAACCTATGGGTAGTGTGTATGACATCTTTTGCTTAATACTATACATAGAATGCAGTATTTCATATAACTATTTTAAGCTATGCTCTAATATTTGAGTAAAAGTAGGAATGTTATCTTGCATGCATATTCCAGATGTTGCTAACTTTTCAAGAGAATGAGGAGCGACGCAAGGAGTGGTGATTATAGCATTCAAGGAGGAAGAAAATGAAGACCGGTCATGGCAGAGAAAGCACAGTTCAGTTCCGTTGAATAAGTCGCACCTGCAAAGGAGTTCCAGAGAATATAGGGGATACAACTTGCTATATTTCTTGCAAGTTGTTATTTTGTTGCTTGGCAGTAAATGTGTTATGTCATGGTTGATCTTCTACCTTCTTTTCTAGCGATGTTTTCTTAAGACTTTTATGAATATTTTTAATAAGAATCCAATCCTATATATATTGGATCTTGGATTGTCCTAGGAAGCTAAGGATAAAATAGATAATGTTGATTTAGACTCAGAAGTTACTTTCCTGTTCTTCATGGATTGTTCAGTTTCTATGTAATCAAAGAAGGATTTTAAGTGAAGAAGGATTTTGAAGCATTTGTTGTGTTCATAGTTAATTGAAACCAACTAAGGGGGCCCACTTGGGAGGTGGAATAGATTTAGGTAGAATAGATTCATTTCCTACAATTTCCTATTTTCAAATAGATTTATTGTATTAGTCCTGCAGCATTGTTACTATGAAGTTCCTGCAGCACTTGCAAAAAATGATCATAGTGGATGTTCTAAGTTGTTAATTAGTTTAAGTTCATTCTTGAAGCTTCCTGCAATTATTTGTTGTTAGCCAAGTTGTGTTTACTGTTCTATAGTAGCAGCATAGATTCTTCCAATGCATTTTTTTACTTTCCTGCAACATAGGTATTATGACTCCTAAAGGAACTTAGTGCACAAACTATGCTGGCCCATTTCAAGTCCTACATCCCTAGGTTGACAATTCAAGTGTATTTCATGATGGAATAGATAATCTTTAAAATAGATATATTATCTTTGAAGGAGAAACAATGGTGTGATTATCTTCATCTATTGTGAAACTGTACAATAATGACCTAGCTAATTTAAAGGAGGCGGTAAATAAGGCTTCAGAGCTGGAGAAATGTGCTACCAAGATCCTCAGAGAGCTTTCTTGAGCAGCTCTCCTAACCTTTTTTGTCCTGGTTTTTTATTCTCTACCCTTGTTTCTATTTTCTGGGCTTTTTGTTTGTTTGATGGCAGACTGTGTCTGGCCTTCCTATCTCGCTTTGGCTATATTGACTATGTGTACTTTTATCATATATCTTTGAGATACTCTATGTTGTAAGGGTTTCAGGGCCCCTTTAAAACTTGTTTTCCTTAATAAAAAACAAATCAATAATGCAAACATTAAGTCTTAAACCATTATCATTTAAGGTTCGTTAAATAAGAGTACCATTGATAAGAATACCAACCATAAGAGAATCATGTTGATCTTGAATCTCCTTAGGAGTAAAATCATCTTGAGAAAACATGGTCTAAGATTTAGTATTACTTGCATGCATACATTCCAGTTACTTGCATTCATATTAGTAATATTAGTATGGACATGAGATTGAACATATAGGTTTTTTAATGCTTGTTTTAGCACACCATGATAAGTAGGAGAAGTTTGGAGAAGTTCCCAAAGGTATATCTTGGTAGGGGTAGCACATAATTCTTCTGCCAAATCATACTCTTTGACAAGATTTTGAGAAAGTTAGGTTGCTAGAGAAAGCACAAGTTGAGAAGTAGGAAAAGGATTAGACATGACTGGGTTGGTAGGTTGATGATTGTTCCTTGAATGAGAAGTGCTAGTTGTAGATTGTTTCCTCCTTAAAACAACCTTTAAAATGACTCCTTAAACCCAAGATGAAAGATAAATGGAACTAACAGTTGGATAGATATGTGTTAAACAAATGATTTTCCTTTGAATTTTAGAGGTACAAGTCTCTCTTATGATTTAATTAATTTTCTAGGTGTGCTTTTGACCAAAATGATCTAAAGGAAAAACTAACACCTGAGCATAACGATAGATTTATAAACAAGAGGATACATGAATAAATGACTCAAAGTTCTTTGTGTATGTATCCACAATAGAAATAAATAGTGGAAAATATATAATAATTTGTTTTAGATTTAAAAATGAATCAAAATTTAGAGCTTATGTGGATAAATAAACACATAACTAGATTGCACTAGAAAGCACCACAAGGAACACTACAATAATTCAAAGCTTAATTTACAATTGAAAGAGATATAAATAAACATAAAGTTTCAAAAAATATCTTATTCTTTCCATGAATGCAAAAGAAAATGACATATAATTCACAATGCTTTGTACAATGGTTATGCTTGAAAATAAAAAATAAAAACATTCCCACTTTCCCTTTTACAATAGAAATTAGATACAACCCCCTCCCTTGGAACATAAGCTATATAAAATTAGGGTTCTACCCCTTTCATTTTTAGTCTCGCATAACTATTTCTTAAGAACCCAATAGTTAAAAGAAGCTTTATCCTTTCCCTTAAGTTACTTGTAACTGATTCTTTGAAACATGTATTTTTTAGTCTCCTTTCTCTTTACAAATTCTTTCATATTTCTACTTCTCAGGACTATGCTTCCTGTGATATACAAGTGTAAGCCGATGAAATGTCTTTAACCAATCCATCTTTTTAATTCTCTAATTGCCAATGAATACATAGGTTACGAGTATCTACTCTATTTTGTGTGCCCAAGCAATATGTAGAACTCTTTCAATTTTTACGCTGTAGGCATTTCCCTATGAAAGGCCTCAAGCAAAAATGTACATCGGATGGTTGAAATAGGTGCAGACAGAAATGACTACCATTAAACTAATCCTCACCGTTGTTTTCAGACTAACCGACTTATCCTTATCCTTTCACATTCACTGTTGTTTTCTGTCTTGTCACATCCGTCATGTTTCTCTCCCATATCCTACTCAGCAGTCGAGGAGGACCGCGTAAGGTCTCCAGCATGCAGCGGCGACATGGAGGGAACATATTGAATTGTTCTATCCTCTCACTTCTAACTGTGGCGCTCACGAAACAGGGGACAAGCTTGACAAGAACTTAAGATCTCTGAACTGCTTTCTCTTCAAAAGCATAAGTAATGCAGCCGCAACTACAAGGGCCAGGACAACGCAAGTTGTGCTGGCTATCAGTCTGGGGTTTGAGCTCTTGGAATTTATGTGTATAAATGATGGAAGATAAGATGTATTCAGGGACGGGGCTATTCTATTTATTGCAAAGCTCCAGGCCAGGATGTAGTTCTCCTTGTAAAGGCCTGCTGTAGCTGCTGAGAAACCAACGTACATCTATTCTTCAAGAATATCAGATAGAGACATATTTTTCATACATATCAGTGGTTTGTGTGGGCAATCAAGACCAGTCTCCACAATGGTGACATTGAGCTCTTTTTGAAGATGATCATAATCAATCCAAGCTTGAATATTCGTTGGCTAAGTTTTTGGTAGATGCACATTCGGTGGATGCGAAAGCCCTCTAATGTGGAGTAATAGGAAAGGCATGTGAAGTGTTTGACAAAATGTCTCTAACAAATGATGTCTCATAGACTGCAATTGTTGCAGGGTATATACAAAATAGATTGTTGAACTTTCAAACAAATGCAATCAGCAAGTGTACAATGAAATTTTATAACCTTTGCTAGCCTACTGCCAATGTGTGCCAAAATGGGAGCTTTGGAACAGGGTACGAACATCCATCAAGGTAGGGGTTTTTTTGTGAGATGTTGTAGTTGCAAGTGCCCTGGTAGCGAACATACAAAAGCATGTGAACTGTTTAACAAAATGCCTCAAGGAAATGTGGTTTCTTGAACTACAATAATTGTAGTCTATGCAAAAAATGGATTTGTTGAAAACGGTTTAGAAACGTTCAAGCAAATGCAGAACTGGTAGGTGTAAAGCCAAATTCCACAATAATTGCTACCAGCCTCCCTATCTGTGTCAAAATGGAGCTTTGGAGTAGGGTATGGCCATCCATCAAAATATAATGGAATAGGAATGATAATGTATGAGAACAAGGGTGTTCAATGTTAACTTAGTGATTGCACGAACAAATCAAAAGATGTCGAAGACAATAGTTTTAGGGTTGATCCTGTCATGGAATGGCTTTGTTGGCTCTATTTTTGTTTGTGGGTAGTTTGCTTTCAATCAAATTTATGAAATTTTTAGTGTAGATCCTGATGGGTAGAGTGATTACTGGTTCCTAGGACGAATTGAAAGGATTGCATTAGAATTCACCTGGACCTTTTTGGTATGACGGACCTTGTGGCATGATTTCTGCTTGTATATTTTACAGGGAAACACTTATGATCTGGGATTCATTTACTGTGATCATTCATAGTTTTTCTGATTCTAGAAGCTGTAAGTTAGGGGAAGGAGAAAACGAGATTCTTGCAAATGGAAATTTGTGATTAGGATAAGGAGCCACACCCAAGCCATAAAAAGGAGCTTGCTAAATAGTTTTGTCACAAAGTGGGCAGGTAGTTTTCTCTAACAGAACTCAACATACAAATGGCAGGTCCTAGGTCCTGAGTCTTAATTGCTCCATTGAAAGAAACACACAAGTTATATTAGGAGCCCCAGGCACTAAATTGTGGCCTAGGCGGGACAATAATTTCTTTTTGCATGATTAATACATGTATGAAAGTTGTAGTTTCATTTCAAATAATACTTTTAAAAACATTCAATCAAAACATCTAAATGAGTAGAAATGTTGATATATAACTTAAACATTCACATAACTTTTTAACAAAAATCTCAAAAAAATATTTTTGTTTATTTAAATAAAAATATCTAAAACGTTATAGTCTCATGGTATGATGCTATAGATTTAAACATTTAAATTAAAAATTGACATACTTTAAAATATATTTCTCAATTTTTAAGATTAAAATATTTAAAATAATAAAAAATTATTCTATATTGATATTTTTTTATTTTATTAAATATATATCAAATAATATGTGAAATTAAGTACAAAGAAGATTGAACAAAGGTGGGTAAGAGATTTAAACAAAACCATTTTGCCTAATAATAATAAATAAAATAGTAAAAGACCTTTTTTATATTCAATTAAATTATAATGTAATTTAATTCGATTCTGGTAAATGTTAATGATTTTGTTTAACTTTTTTCCCGTCACCACTCTTGCATAGAGAAGCAAGACTATTGAAAAAATATAAATCATTTGTTTGTTTTCACTAATTTACAGTTGTGTGACTTCACATTCATGAAGAAGTGAAATGTGGTGTACACCATCTTTGTGCAAATTCAATAGCAGAATCAGATGTAGAGGAGACTCTATCATGCTATGACATGCTACTTTACAATGAATTCATTTTGGGAGCACCATTTCATAGTAAAATTGTGACTCTTCTTTTGAAGATCTATTCCACAATGGTCACATCCTTTCTCTCAATGAAGGTATTGGGCATTTGCCTTACAATGATTCAAATTCTTTTGGACAAATCGGGGTCCTAAATAAAAGATATAATTATTTAATTAATGTATCTATAACTAATTTAAAGAATATTTTTTTTTAAATAGTATAGATCTAATTTTATGATTTATTATTTAAATTGTTTATCAACAGGGTCATGTTATGTTAGAGAGAGAGAGGGAGTGATAGAGTGACAGAGATAGATAGAGATATAGGGATATATAGAGTGAGAGGGAGAGATGGGAAATAGAGAAATACATTGACAGAGGGAAGTAGATATCCACAAATAGAGATGGTGAATGAGAGACTTCAACAACGTACTTTATAGCCTAACATTTGAGCTCATAAATTTGATTAAAATATGAAAAAAAAAACACCAAAAAATTCCATAATTGAACTTCCACACCTCTTTGGCATACCCATTGCACACATAGGTGTGATTGCTAGTAATATAATTGTCAACATCATGGAGATGAGCGTCATGTACACAATTGCCAACTAAATCTATGAATTTGTCAAGAATGTGAATTTGAGCGATGAAGAAAAATACATTTGCATATGTATTTACCAGACTATTATTTCAAACAGCTCACAAACCACTATAGTCACTGACCATTGATTTACTTAGTAATCAGGTATTTGAGCCTTAATTATGTTTGGTTTGGAAACAAAGAACACTGCCTGATAACATATGGCATTGGGGAGTTGGGTGAAAACCCGAACATTCATACCTGTGTATGTTTGTTTCAAAGTATGTAAAGATGACCGACTTTCTTATTTGGTCGCATAGTCATAGAGTTATATCAACTTCCATCTGGTTTGTGAGTAAAGGAAATAGCCCGACATCCTGACCATATGTGGACTTCAACACTCACTAGATTCCTTTGAACAATCCCAATTAGATTTGTGATGTATGCCTGACCATTTTGAACTTGGTCAATGATTTTAGAAACTTGGTACCTTGTCTACTTTGGGTTCAAATATTGAATAAAGCCCAAAATTTTCATGGACTTCAATTATCCCAAAATCATTTTGATTTCTAGCTTCCATTATCTATCTGGTCCCTTTTTAAATTTTCACGTCTTTCACATAACACCATTTTGCATATTCCTTTTTTCATGAGTGCATCTAGTAATCCTCGGTACCATGTTGGGTACTTTTGTTTGTTTCTAAATTAACTCAAAGATGTCGACTCTATCATATCTCTTGTGGGATTGATGATATTTTGACCATAAAGTGAAGTTTCTGAAGCAATCTCCATAGCTTGTCTGACTTATGGGGTAGTTTACTAAGCACACCAAGACAATCGACACTTTAATGAAAAGAGGACATTAATGATTTGTCTATGCCTTTCATGTCTTGGTGAACTTTCAAAATTGAATGCAAATAAGATAATCCCTTGAGAGATCAAAAAGCTCATCGGTGATATTCATCAAACAAGTAACACTTACATTAGAACATCAAAATCATTATTCGTATTGCTTAAACATATTTGCCTATTCTAGTCTCAAGTTTGGGAGGGGTTAGGATAGGCATGCAATAATCCTAATATTACCAATGAAACATAGGCAAGGCTTTAATTTTAAAAAAATTGGCCCATTCTCAAAATGGGCCAATAACAAGCCCTAAAGGGGACAATGAATGAACATGATACATAGAACTATAGGATATCTCTAGTTTAAACTGGGTTAACACTTGAGAGATCTCAAGGTCTCCTTTATTATGGATTGACCATACAATTTTGTCACCATCCATTTGCTCTTTGACATTTAGAATTGAAGGCTTTTTATCTTTAGGACAAAGACTCCATAGAGCCAAAGCTTGGTTCCTTGGGCTATACCTAAATCCTCTGATAATTTCCCCTACCGAGGTCTCTAAGGATAAAGTTATATCCTCACGTCTCTCGATTTGATCAATAATAAAATCTGAATACAAATTCCACCCAGGCACAAGTAGCATATTGCTATTTTTGACAAGTTGTCTGGCCTCCTCTGGGGTAAATTTTTCTGCCTCAGGGTCATACTCTTTTAATGTTTGTACTGCTTCATCAGGCACTTGACCCTCTTTAGTGATCTTAACATGGGATGCAACCTGTTGTTGTTTGTGCCATACCAAGAAGCTCTTGAATTCATCTAACTCTATAAAATTGTCATCTTTCAAGAAGGCATCTTGTTCTATCATTCTTTCATCTTGGCATAGAGCCAAGGGAAACTCAACATCTTTCTTTTCCAATTTTCTTTTTCTTTTCTCCTCCCTTATCTTTTTTCTTAGCTGGTGGTCATGGACACCAGTTCCAGTGATGAGGGCTCCCACTTTATCCTTTCTCCTTGCTTGAGAAGATTCTCTAACTAACAATTTCTTCTTCTTTACAGGAGGCTCATTTGTGTCTTGAGAACTATGGAGCTCTATTAAATCAACAATATTTTCTCTAGCTTGGTGTCTTTCAACCATTATTTTCTTTAAAGGGGGAATGTTGTGCACTGGGTAGCCACCATCACTGTCTTCACCACATTCTGACTCAAAGTGGACATCCTCCTTCCCGTCTGTCTCATCAATCTGATCTTCAAAAGTCCTCATCAAAGTATTGAATTGAGCAATCATTTGCTCAAGCCTTTAGAGATAGGGCAGATTGGGGAAGAAGCCACCGAATGCCAGTCCTTTTTTATTTTAACTGTTTCCCCATGGCATACAATTCATGTATCTGATCAGATCTTCTTGCCACTTCCTCTTCTTTTATTATATTCCTCAAAACATCCTCCTTGGGATACTCCTCATGTCTCTTATTAAATGGAATGTTGGGCATGTAATACTTCCTAGCAACAACCATGAATCCCTCTGTATCAACATATCTGTGGGAAGCAGCATGCATTCTGAACTACCCCAACCAATCATTTACCTTACTGAAGGCATTCTTGCCTATTGTGAGACTATGCACTCTAAAGTGCCTTGGGGTAAAAGTTCCTTTTCTATGTGAAGCCAGGTGCTCCCTATCAGTCAGCATTAGCTGCCATATGAATTCTAAATATGCCACCCTTAGTGGAACAAAAAATGGTATAATATGAGGGGGTTGGGGGCATCCATATACTCTAATCATAGTATAGCCCTTTTCATAATAGATGTCTCCCCAATTGTAACCCTTGGTCCATTTATCAACAAATTATTGAGGCCTTACCAATTGTAGGACCTTTGTGGATAGCCTTGAAAGATTGAGCCCTAGACTAAGGAGGATAGGCTGAACTATCCAATTTTCAAATATACAAAAATCATTCCTGGAGGAAGAAGGACTCCAAGCCCTAATCCAAAACTGTACTAGATTATGTTGTCCCTTGTATGTCATTTGTGGTTCAAGGCCTTCCATGTTTATGATATTATAATTGAAGTACAAAATGAGGTGCATCAACAAAGAATAGTGCAAAAACCTGGGTGTAGAACCATGCGTATGGTTCTTCAATGCCTGTAAACCTATATGCATCTTTTCTATTATACATCCTATGTAATTATATCCTTTTGTAGTGTGAAGACTTTGAGAGTCCAAAACCATCATTAGGAGGTCTAAGGGGATCCTCTCTCCACCATCTATCTGTAGGACCTTTCACAATCCATAGGCAATGTACCTTATGTAAAAATGGAGGTCCTTGTATGCATATGGAATTGTCCCCGACATTAGCACTATGTAATTCCTATTTTCTCGGGGAACATGATTTTGAATTTATTTTGCCACAACGACAGCCTCTCTAACATATCTATTTGCTAGGGCCTATAAATTAATCTCAGTAGCCATAGGGAGCTGGATACCGAAAGCTCTTATAAATGAATTCCGATCAAAGGTAACTAGAGGAGAACCATCACCCTTCCTAATAGTTCTGGACAAGGGGTCATATGAATGGGCTAGAACAATTAGGACATCTACATCCAAGAACACTTCTGGTACTATCAATTTCACTAACCCCGACGTCCAAGGGTTTGAAATAGGGACTGGATTCTTAGCATTCTTATGAAAATATTTAAACAAACACATTCCAGTAATGTCTAGTATCTTAGCATCCCTACAGTATGTGAGTTCATCAATAAAACATTCATCACTAACCTTCTTATTCTGTGATGAGCTTGGTAGCAAGGCGAGGAATTCATCCGAATAACTCTCTTTGACTTTTTCCTTAGCTCCCTTGCTGGTAGAAGCCCCACTGACTGACAATTGACTCATCTTGTCTACAAATTCAAACTCCTCTGCAAATTATAGACGTTTTGAACTTTGAAATTGCTCCAGAAAATCTCAGGGAATTCTATCGCTTTGGCTCTCTGAATGCTTGGTAATTCAAAATGAGTGACGAACAACTGTATTTATTTAAAAAAATTGAATGCAGAAATCCATTATAGATCAAAAGCTAAAAATTATGTCACTTCTGCCATTACTTGGCACGCTTAGAACTTAATTCACTAGTCGTAAGCTGAGAAAATGATAGGTAATCAAATTTTAACTTATGGCGACCTAGCGACTACAACATGTTCTTGTAACTGCTGAAAGATTTGGTGCCTCCTTTATACTTTCAGAGATATGGTGACTAAAGAAAACCTCAATCGCAAAATGACTTTATTTCTTCCTGAGACCTAGCGACTATAGTGAAATATCATAGTCGCTGAATAATTTGAACCCTTTTGAATTTATCTAGAGACTGGGCGACCAAGTGTTTGTTTACATTTTTCATCCTAAGACTTGGTGACTATAGTCATTACTTTATTCACTGTAAAATTATTTCCTTTTAAAATTTATCTCGAGACCTGGTGACAAAAAGCCATCAAGAGATTTAGCGACTACAATGAATCTCCCAATCACTGAAGCCATTTGACTTTTCAAACTTTTTCTTGAGACCCTCCGACTCAACTATTCGGAGACTTAGCGACTAAAGACAAGAAAATTTTAATTTATTTCTTTTAGAGATCCAGCGACTATAGTCAAGTCTTCTTACTTATTCACATTTTTCATCTTTTACCAACCAATCAGGAAAAGACACGTCACAAAATCTGGCAAACAGATACTTGTATTTTTTCAACCCTTTAATTTTTAGTCAACACTTAACCGCAGATCATCTGGCAATTATCCGACTAAAGACAATCTCTTAATCGTTGAGCAATCTTCGTAACTTGAGTTTGACCCAAAGATTGAGTGACAAGGGAAATCTCAAGGTCGTTGGATAATTTGCTAACCCATAGTTACATCATGAGACCACGCGACCACCACTCAATCAAAACTAAATCAACGGCTGACAATCATGGTCCCACAAACCTTTCTCTTAACTCAAACCCATCTGGCGATTACGCAACTGAAGACACCTCCAAGTCGCCTGTTATTTCCTTTGACTATGGTCAAGACTGGAGATTGCATGAACACCCTTATTCTCCATGTCGCTAGAAGAATTACTTAACCTCGGTCAAGTAATGAGATTAAACACCAACCACTGATTTAATCTACATCTAACGGTTCCCGCTAAGTCGCCATATCCTTTATGATTTAACTGCTTGATTGGGAGATCTAGAGATAACTATGTCGTTGAATCGTTGACCGCCACCAAAGACATAACCACCAAAACCATGAGAACACGCAACCACGGAATCATCGAGTCACAAGATAAAAGAACTAACCACTAAAAAACCTGGAGATCTAGCGACCGGTGAAATAGATTGCCACCTTGCATCTAGAGATTCAACAACCAACATCAAATCTCATTATCGTTGAGTATTATATCAATTTTTTATTCCTTTCGGAGATCACCTGACTGAAGGTATTTTGATCTAGAGATAAAGCGACGATAGTTACTTTGTAAAAAATGTATCATAGCAGTCACTAGATCTCATAACAGTTGTCCGGAGACCTGGCGATAAAAGGCAATCGCTGAGTCATTTTAAGACAATGAATATTCTTCTATCCTTGGGAGACTGCGCGACAAAGGGAAACGGGTAGTCGCTAGTAAAAAAGGAATATGCTAAATCGTTCAAGAGACTAAGCGACTAGCTTGGAAATATAAAGCACACATGTTGCAAAAGGCCGTTAAGTGATTTTGAAAAAGTAACAGCCGAATAGACCTGGGTGAGCAATTTTTAGGGTTTTTTTAGATTTTAAAGGCAAATAGTCCTAAAACCTAGGGTTTTTCAAATTTTTAAACAATTTTAGGGCTCATGGACTAGGAATGCCTAGAAATTAAATCATGAAACTCAGGGATAGGCATCAAAAAAAAAAAAATCAAAGGACAACACCTAAAATCTAGGAAACTAACCAACAAAGGGTCCCTAAATTTTGGTGCACTTCGAACTCAAACGGACCTCACCGTTGAGCTCGCAACACCCAAAAACCCCTATTTCGACATAAAATATGTCTGATTTGGACAACTTTACATTTTGGGGTTTTTTGGTACCAAATCGCTTGGCACACTTCTCGAGGCAAATTTTATACAAACTTGCATGCAAATTGAGGCAAAAAAATCTTTGTTTGGCACACAAAATGAGGCAAAAAAATTTACTATTCGGCATGCAAATCAAAATTAAAAAATTGGCATTCAAAATGAAGCAAAAATATGTAGGGCCTGGCATGGATTTTGAGGCGCGCATGCGATTTTTTTTGCATTTCTACACTCTGGTGGATATCTTGGATGTTACAGGTCTTGGGATCTCTTTCCTTTAGGGGATGGCTCTTCTTAGGCTGTTCTTTTGTTTCAGTAGCCTTCGCTCTTCTTTTAGCAATGCATACTTCACTTTTGTAGCATTCTTTTATGCACATGCACTAAGATAAAGTACCATTCTATTGCATGCTTGGAATCTTGAACATGTTTGTGCTATTTGTACTTGCACTCCATTATAAAGTGCCATGGGGGGTTTGATGTTTGCCCCTTTTTTCCATCTACCTTTTTCAAGTGAGTCTTCCTTCCACGACATTAGCCTCAAGGTATCTTTATTTGTGTTTATACTTTCACTACACCTTCGATGTTCCTGGTTCTTCACGATGTAGTTCTTATTGGCACTATTTTTAGTGTACCTATCACCTCTCCCTTGTCAGCATTATGGGAGGTTTCTACTGATTGTTCTTTTGCTTCCTTGGTTCGATAGTGTGAGCTATGTATTCAGTATTTGTTCCTATGTACTAGGCAGATGCAGTGGCTGGGTACCTATGCATTTCAGTGAGATGGATCATTTACCATATAGACACTCTTTCTTTCCTATTTTTAGAGGCACACTTCCATCTTTGATTGACTAGCTCTTCAGGATTTGGTGTTTTATACCATCTATATCTTCGAGTTTAGTTGTTTGCCTTTGTTTGCCTTCTGATTTGAGTAGTGTCATTTAAGGGCACTCATACATATTACAGTCTTCTCTACCTGGTCATGCTCTATTTCAATGGAGGATCTTCATATCAGCAGTTACTTCTTGACAGAGTTTGCATCTTCTTGCTTCAGTGATGTTCTACATGTTCATTCTTGTTCCTATTTTTTGGAACATTCCTAGTTTTGGAGGCTTCTTCAGTCCTTCAGATTAGTCTTTGTCTCTTTTTGGAGTAGAGTTTTTCCCATGTGGTTTTCTCTATTTCTCCGCTTTATAGAGACTCTTTTTTGTGTTGGGTACCTCATTAGGCCATGTTGTCGGGACCCATTTTATGCTTTCAGCACTGTAGTTTCCTTTGCTTTCTTCTTGCATTGTTTGTAGCTGCATTGTTGCTCATCTTAAGGGGGGTGTTAGAATAAAGTATTAATTATGTTAATTAACTTTACTCCTTTCTTAAGATGTCACCTCTTTTGCTTTAGTTGTTTATATTTAAACCTCTCTTGCATTGGTAGTGTTATATTTAAAACACTCATGCACTAGTTGTTTTAAATATAAACTTGCATGCATTAGTTTATCATTAACAATACCCTTGTTCTTGGACTAGAACTTCAGTTTATCATTTGTGTTGTTAGATGAATTAGAGGAGTAATGTATAAAATATATACCTGCATGCATTAGTCATGTAATAATTAAACTAATTATTACATGCACTTCTACTTTTTAGGGTTTGCCTTTCAAGACTTTTGATCTCCTTTATAAGGATGATCCTTTGTATATTTTATTAATTCATTATTTGAAGATATTTTCTTCTTCATATTTTTGAGTCAAACCTTTGCCCTCTTCTTGTCTCTACTTCCTTGTAACAGATTTTTGTATGCAGATGATCTTCGGGTTTTGTGGATTTGTATAGCTCAAATCCTACAATAATCATATTATTCATTATCCTTATACTAGTTTGATTTTGGTTGGTTATCATCAAAAGGCCTTGTGTTAGGATAGACCATCATCCCTTGATTGACTAAATGTCAAAAGATGACATCAAGGGAGTTTTCTAGCTATGTGAATTACCTTCATTGTGGTGGTCTATTATTGTTGGTGTTACCATTGTAGCGTGAGAATAGGGAACCCTGATAACCAAATCGTTGATTTTGATTTTGATTGGTTTGATTGCCTTGATTGCTCTGGTTATTGTTCCGATTATAGTTGTTATGATTATTGCTATTTTGATTGCCTTGGTTGTTATTGTTGGATGGTTGAACATTTTGGATATGATTAGCATCTATCACTCCATCATTAACAATACCCTTGTTCTTGGACTAGAACTTGAGTTTATCATTTGTGTTGTTAGATGAATTAGAAGAGTAATGTTTAATAGCCCCTTTCATCATAATCCCACCCTCAATAGATTTTCCCTTTATAATGGGTGCCTCAAATGAGTATGGGGAAACCATTTTCATTTGGAATGATATTTACATAACCAAATTCTTAGTGAAATTATCAACGAGGTGTGAATATGGAATTTTCCAAGGCATACGATTTGCAAGATTTCACCATCTTTGAAGGAAGTTGGTAAAGGTTTCCCCGTTTATTTTCTTTGTGTTGCATAAGTCACTAAGTGATGTTTGGTGTTTAATGTTGTAAGAGTATTGTAATCACCGAAAAATGGACAGGATCATTCATGTGAATAGCCAAGGTGAATCAAGGCAAAATCAAGGCAATTGAATCCAAACAAGCATTTAGCCAATCAAAATTAAAATCAAGCTTTAATTCAATGTAATTAAAAATCAAAGCCATAAAGATCAATTAAAACCTATCAAATCATGATAAATCAAATCAATGTGTAATTAATCCAATTAATTGTATAGTTCGAATTAAATCAAATCAACCCACTCAAGGGGTACACATGGCTAAACAAATTAATTAAATTTAATTAATTAAGTCTTATTTTCTCTCAACACCACATGGGAGGAAAAAGCCTCAACCAATAGGATTTAAGGAAAGAACTCACATGGATCAAGCCAAATTCAATCTCAATCACTCAATTTGAAAGAGCATCTTGTCTTCTTGTCCCAAGCTTTGAGAACACAATATTTAAATTGTCTTCAAGGGTGGAACCAAAGACTTAACCCCAACTCAACTTTGATCAAATCCAACCACACCCCCTACCCTTACCAAATCCTATAAAAGCTAGGGATAATTCATTCATAATTCATCCACAAATCTGAGAATTACATCTAACCTCTTGAGATTTTGAGCTAGGAAGACAACTTTAGAAGTTAATTAAGCATTTCAATTTGGAATGGAATTATTTTAGCTTGCTTTATCATATTTTCTCATTTTAGAACTATCATTAATGGAGGCTTGTTGAGAGCCTCACCATTAACATCCCTAGTTAGAGATCCATAGAGTGCTTAATTGTCTTTATTTGTTAAAATGGATCTTCTTTTGTGGTAAATTTAGTTATTTTATTCAATTATTGTCAATACTAACCCTATGAAGGTACAAATTCTAGTACACAAAATTGCGCCCACCGTGGGGCCTTGGGCTTCACTTTCTTAAAAATCTGGAAATTTCATTTTGTTAATTTTTTTGCATGTTAACTTATCTATCTTACAGGTGAAACAACACTTCTGAGGCTTTAAACAATGCATTTGAGCAATTTGACATTGCTTCTAAGCACTATAACAGCACGTCCACGACAAATTGTTACGCCTTTGCGGGAAGAAATAATGCTTTCGATCCTTTCTGGCTTTTGTCTAAATTTCTATCAATGCTTATTCCCTGACTAGCCAGCACATTTGACTCTATCTCCAGCATGTTTGATCATTTTATGACACCTTTACACAGGATTTTAGCACTTTTACTCTCTATTTCTGTGCTTTTAACTATTTTTTGTAGTGCTTTTAATTTGATCTCTAGCGTGTTTGAGCATTTAAAGAGCACTTTCAATAGATTCAATAGTGCTTTTGCTTAATTTGAAAATAAATAGAATCTGACTATTAGAAAATGTTTTCTCTGTCTCTGCAAGATGTCTAGACATAAAAGAGTAAAAAAACCAGAGAGCATATTCAATCAAGAAGGCAAAGCTTTGACAAGGAAGATAAAAAAGGAGAACATTGATCACATTAAGTTGGTTCTTGAGGATTCTCAACAAGAAGGAAAGGTATATGATTGTTACGTCAAAGTTGTAGAAACATATAAAGCAAAAAAAATTTCATTGAATTGGATTTATTCACCTTAATCAAGTTTTGTTAAAATTTGACAAATAAGGCTTCAAGTTCAATTTTATCTTTGTTTCTTCAATTTTATTTTGTTTTCTTCATTATGGTTGGTTTTGTTGACTAACTTGTTGGAGGAAAAGCACATTGGAAAGAAACAATTGCCAAGGTAAGCATTAAAAAATGAAAATCAATAAAAAATGCCCCTAGTCTTTGCTAGCTACAAGGAAAAGGTAAGCCTAAACTTAGTCATTTTTTTACTTAAATTGCGACTTTGTTATTTTCAAAATCTAGTAATTAAAAATGGCCTATCTTTGTTTGAGGAAATTTAACATTAGGCCTATGCTCTTCACTTCTTTTAGTGAATCAGAATGCTAAAAGTTTTAAACTCTTTGATTAAGAGGAAAGGTTAAGGAAATCAAGCACATAATCAAATAAACCCCTTGTTTGTAGAAAAGAGTAGCAATACTCGATTCTCACTAGTTAGTGGGTTGGAAATTGAACATTGCTAATTGTGTTTGGGAATGGAGAAGTAGATAGGGATATGCTCTTCACCTTTTTGGTGAATCAAACTCCCACAACTTATTTCTTCACTCCAGTTTCTTGCTTTCAAATGAACATGCTAGATCAATAGTTGGGCTTGCCTCCCGAGATTTGCCTTAATGAGGCCGGTGAGAGGGACAACCCAAAGTGGGATACAATCACCTTTGCCACAATCATCCAACCTGTTGGTGCCCAAAAATGATGGATTCACATTTGGCCAACTGATAGGTACAGTGGTAATGCACCACTTATACCTCTGCAGTTTTGGCTTAATCAAGCCAAGGCTGGTAGGCCTAAATTCTCTTTTGGACTATCAAATTACCTATGTTGCTCAACTGCATACACAAAACAAAGTTCCTCCAAAGGTAGTGAATGATCTTTTGAGGAAATCACAAATCTCCTAATAATCTCTACTCTATAAAACTTGAATAAAATGGATTATACTAAGGACTGAAAAGTAATGCTTTTGAAATAATGATTTAAAGATCTACAAACTATAAATGAACTAATATAACAATTTCCAATTAATGATTAGATCAGTGCCTTCTAAATATTTGGGCTATAGAGTCAGAAAACCTTTAATCCTATGTACGATCAGAGACAGTTTTAAGAGAACTTACTCCTATAAAGTAAGACTATCATTCCATAGGCTTCTGCTTGATTCACAATTTGAATCAATTTACACAACTAATCTTATCAAGTTTAACTCAAATTAAGAGACCGATAAGAATAATGGTAGGTTCACAGACCATACAATTGATACTTGAGTTGTATATATTAATTTTGAATTATGATACTCAAGGAATTCAACACAGTGAAACACTCTATTTAATAGAATATCCGAAAGACTAATTGAAAACATATAACTTATAACCACAAATAAAAAGAAGAGCACTTATCTTTATTAATGTTGAAAAAATAGTACATTAGAGTTCATATTGTAGTTGTGATCGAATTATATCCTATGGAAATCTATCTTGTATTGTCTTCTATCTTTTCATTTTACATTATGTATATATACATGTTTGAGTGGCTTTCACACCTCTTTAGGGTGAAAAGACACACCCTTATTACAAATTATTTTGAAAAAATAATAAACTAACTAAAAAATAACTACCTAACTTTTGGATTTGGTCGAAAAACCAAAACACCTCGTGGAAAGCTAAGATTTTTATTATAAAAAGAAAATTTGATTTCCCGAACTGGGTCTTTTTTAGATTTTTAAAATTCGACCATCTTCAACCTATGTCGACATCATTTTTGCAACTAGTCAAAATTCCAGTATTTTCTAAAGGCTTTGATCACAAAATTTTGATTGTTCCTGTCATAGAGCTTCCTTTCTTAGTCTCTCAACTTTGAATTGAAAATTAATGTAATTTTTTCATCCCATTTTATGTACTCCATCATTAATTATTGGGCATAAAGTTTAAGAGGCCATTTTTTAGGGTTTTATCACTATATAGGACTCCAAATTTTACACAAAATTTAGAGCTCCAACACAACCCACTATAAAAAAGAAATACATGCATCCTTAATGGGGTGTGTGACAAAAGGGTGTTAAATTTTTGAACTTCCTCGAGTAGTCCTTTGGGATTGCACAAAACTCTGACATACCGGTGGTGGGAAGCCTCTTAATATACTTGGAGGATGAAAGTTTAATATCTATTTTGAACGGAATATTGATTAAAACCTTATTAACTTAGCAAAGACTACCTTATAGAGCCATGTTTATGAACCAAATCTTGAGCTAGGTAGATTGCTTTAAGTGTCTTTTTGTACAAAACCTGTGATAACATCCTACAAATTCAAACACTTTTGTGTAGAGGGTAAAAAGAAACAGGTGTACTTGTGATTGTTGTGTTTGAAAAATACATAGAACAAGTGAAAGAGATATCCATTGAAAACTCATCTTACATTTTTAATCTCTTCATATAAATCAACAATTACCAAATCAAAGGATCAATTTGAATCAAAATTTGTTGGATGCCGGTTTCCACACATTCTCACAAACTCAACTTATCCTTACAAGAAGATGACACTTGTATAGCCAAAGAGGTCCCCAAATTTGAATACCAAAGTTTTTTTCAACAATCAAGATCAAGGGGATATTCTCCCAAATTTATTTGAAGAAAGATTTGAATCAATGGATCAAAATTCTACGTTTCATGATTACAACCAAGGAGGAAACAATGATAATACCAACAACGCAAACCAAGAACCTAAAGAAACCCTTGAAGAAAGGGCTAAATATAGAGCGGCTTGAGATAATGATTTTCTTGAAGTCATGGATAAATTGATAGATAGGGATAGAGAGAAGTTTTTCCTAAACCTAGCCCAAGTGGGGCTAAATCTCCCACATGACTATGATATAGATTAACTTAAGAAGAATCAAGAGGAAGATAATCCAATGAGTGCTATGACCAAACAGTTGAAAATATTCCAAGAACAAATAGATTTAATGAAAAAGGCTCCCAAAGCTAAGTCATTTTCTATTGAGGCCTTGTGCCCATTCCCCTTCGACAAAAGCTTGGTCATGGCACCTTTTCCTTTCAATACCATTTTTTCTAAATATGATAAGATAAGTATATGGGTAAAATAGACCCACAGGATCATCTAAGAGAGTTTTGTGCTCTAAGTATTGAGTTCATGCACAACACTACGTACCTAATGAGACTTTTTCCTAGGATTTTGGGAGGTCCTTCCATGGAATGGTTCTCTAAACTCCCACAAGGAATAAAGACTTTTGAGGAATTAGTCTCTAAGTTTCTAACCCATTACTCCTATAACATCGAGCATGAAATCACAATGCTCAAATTGTGTGATACCAAATAGAAAGATGGTGAATCCTTCTTAGGATTCCTACAAAGGTGGAGGACCATTTTTGCAAGGTATCCACAAAGTATCCCTGAGAAGGAGAAAATGGAAATATTTACAAACAATTTGAACATGGAGATGAATTATCGACTCCAACTTCAATGTCCCCCAACATTTGAAAAACTTATCAAAAACGGGATCAAGATTGAAGACGTGTTGGTAAAGAGAGGAGAGATAAAATTGTTCAAAGATAATAAATCTAATACCAATACCAATAATAACCATTATATATCTAATTATGTTAATAATAGAGGGGCCAACAATCACAACAATAAACCTAAGCTATGGTTAGAGAATAAGAACAAAAATCTTGTGAACAATGGAGTTGTGGAGGCCCACAACTTAAAGGCTACCCCTTTTAACTTATCAAGTGGAGCTAATTCTTCATACAACGTAAATCAAACAAATAAAGATCCCTTTAATTCCAATAATTCCAACAACAATTCCAACAATCACAACAAAAATTCTAATAATAATGCTAATGGGAATAAGCCCAAACCCTTCTTCTCCACATATCAAAAGAGAAAATTCACCTTTCTAGGTGAACCTTTAGAGAACGCATTAAGAACCTTGGTTGCTAATAAGATTATCACATTACCTGAGTTAAGACCTTATGAGCCTCAAATTAAACCTAATTGGTGGAATGATTCTCACCATTGTAAGTATCATCAAAATAAGGGTCACAAAACCAACAAATTCATGAAGTTAAAATACTTAGTGCAAGACCTAATAGATGATGGAACTATCAAAATAGAAGGGCCTCAAAACAATGAGGATCATACGGCCTTCAAGAACCCCTTTCTAAACCATGAAAAGGGTGAGTCATCTAATGCCAACCAAAATCATAAAAGAGGTAATGAGAAAGTGAAATTTTCTCATACTTACGACAACATAATCAATACTCTAAGAGAAGAGGACAATACCATAAATGTTGTCATGGTAAAGGAGAAACCAAGAGAAGCATCATCTAATGTTGTCACTAGGGGGCAAGCTTCTAAAATCACCCCACCAGGAAATGCTCCAAGAATTGTTTTACCAAACCAAAACATATCTTCATCGTCAAAGCAATCTAATTTGGTTGATCAATTACAAAGAACTCCTACTCAAATCTCAATCCTAGAATTTCTCAAATTATCACCTACTCACAAGGAAATTCTAGAAAAAGCTTTAGTAGAAACCAACATACCTCTAAACCTAGATGTGGACAAGTTTCAAAATATGGGGACATCTCATTGCTCCTCATTTCTTATCATTTTCCAAGCAAGATGACATGTCGTTCAACCACCCATAGAAATTACCTTTTCACATAGAGGTCCTCATTCACAAACATAGAGTGAAAAGAGTGCTTATCGATGGAGGATCCGACCTAAATATTTGTACCTTAAACTTGGTAAAAGCCCTAGGATTTTCTGAGGAGGCTATTGATTCAAAGAAAAAATAACGATCAAAGCCTATGATGATGAAGAAAGAGCGTCTAAAGGGGTCATAATACTTTCCATTAGAGTTGGTCCTATGCAAAAGGAGACCATCTGCCAAGTGTTAGATTTAAAGTTGACCTATAATATTTTGTTAGGGAGGTCGTGGATCCATGAAATGCAGGTCATGCCTTCTACTTACCACCAATGTCTAAAGTTTCCTTATCTAGGGTGGGAAATAATGATAAGTGGGGACTCAAAACCATTCCAATATTGTAACAACATCAAGCCTATCAACGACTCTCTAGTCCCGCATAATGCAGAGGGGTCTAGACCTAATCAAATAGAGCAAGGGAAAAGTTCTAAGGACATTCCATCATTGAAGGAAAAGGAAAAGATAGAAAAATAAATTTTTGTTGAAGACATCCCAAGACCCACTAACCTAGCTACATCGGCTAAGGGAAGAGAGAAGGTTAGTGAGGAAAATATTATTGAAAAGTCAAAAGAAGATCAAACCAAATATGTCCAAGTATACACCAAGGAGGCTCATTACTAGAAAATGGATCAAATGATGAGAAATTTTGATGAACAATATAAAATCAAGCAAAAAGGAGTAGGTGAATATTCACTATCCATGATGGACTTGCCATTATCTCCTAAATCATATGGAAGACCACTCAATCTACCCCATAAACATAATGATCACTTTGTGAGAGAAAAATCCTCTTCATCTATGGATGAGGATGATAATAAAATCCTAAATTGGCTTTATAAGGATGAAGAAACAAGTGCACATGAGAAACACATCCAGAATATCAGCATTCCCACACATCAATATGGGAAGGGATTTCAAATCATGCAAAAGATGGGATACAAAGGACAAGGACCTTTGGGCACAAGGAATGAAGGACTTATTGAACCAATTGAAATGGCATGGAGAGATAGCAAGGAAAAGACGGGATTAGGGTACTTAGAACAAGGGTACACACAAAAGAACTATCCTAAAGTCTATGATCAAATATTGCAATTAGAATCACATAGTGATGAAGATTCTAACAATTGTGAGTGGGACTCATTGTCAAGTGAGTCATGTCAAGATAAATAAGTTGATATTATTCACACCTACACTTCTAACAAATAAAATGGGCAAATAGCAGAACCAAATCAGAATAAAGCCTCAAGTTCAAGCCAAGTGGTCTTAGAAAATATTCAAATCCAATAAATTGAAGTAAATCAATGGGTAGGAGAGCCCTATGTAACTTCATGGAGACCTACTATGGAGTAATCTAATGTTAGGTTTAATCCATGAGACTTTTATCCAACAGAAACCTTAGAGGAGTCTAGTGAGGAAGACTTTGACCCTAGTTCTTTAGAACATTTAGAAGAGGCACATGTCATAGACTTGAATAATACAATGTTTGAACCATCAAACGAGGTCTTATCCCTGAATCCCATTGAACCAAACCAAAGTATTGATCCCTTAACTATTATATACCTGGAATTAATCAAATGGGATTCCATTGAACCAACCATCCTCCCAACCTTTTTGAATGACAATGTGGTGTCCCAATACCTCAATATCCAAACTTTCAATTCCCCTAAAATTGAAAAAAACCAAAAAAATAAAAAAGGAAAAGAATCTAATGTTGAAAACTACATGGTGGCAACATTAGATCGAAAAGAGAAAGAAATAAAGAATGTTTTCGAAGGTGAAAACCCAATTGAGGCACCTAAGGAAGGGATTTTGGATACTTTTCCTAAACACTATGAAGAGAGATCTCCTATCTTGATCGAGCCTACAAAAAAGATAAACATTGGGTCAGAATCTGAGCTGAAGATCATACACCTAGCGGCATCCTTATCTAGTGAAGAGAGAAAAGAATTCATCAAATTCTTCAAGGAAAAACAAGTCAACTTTGCATGGTCATATGATGATATGTCAGGATTAGATCCGAACTTGATCATGCATCATTTGAACATAAAGGAAGGCGCCAAACCAGTCAAACATAAGTTAAGAAAGATGCATCCGCATATAGCCTTGCTTGTAAAAGTGGAGTTGGAGAAATTGCTAAAAGTGGGATTTATCAGGGCCATTGATTATGCCCAATGGATTTCAAATATCGTGCCAATTTCAAAAGTAGATAAGTCCATCAAGATTTGCACAAACTTTAGAGACCTCAATTTGGCATGTCCTAAAGATGATTTTCCTCTTCCAAGCATAAACGTCATTGTAGATTTAAGAGAGGGACATTCCATGTTCTCACTTATGGATGGATTTAGTGGCTACAACTAGATCAAGATAGCACCTGAGGATCATGATAAAACAACATTTACATACACATGGGGAACATTCTATTGGAATGTTATGCCCTTTGGTCTAAAGAATGTCGGGGCAACATATCAAAGGGCCATGACAATAATATTCCATGATATGATGCATAGGTTCATGGAAGATTATGTAGATGATATATTAGAAAAATCTCATTCAAGAGAGGAGCATCTACCAATTCTAGAGAAAATATTTGTCAATTTAGAGCAATTCAAAGTAAGGCTCAATCCAAAAAAGTGTGCATTTGGGGTCCAATCAGGAAAGTTGCTAGGCTACATTGTATCAGCGAAAGGAATAGAGGTAGATCCAGCTAAAGTCAAATCCATCATGGAGATGGAAGCACCTCAAAACATAATTCAAATGAGGTCACTACAAGGAAGAATTCAATCCATCAGAAGATTTATGTCCCAACTCTAGCGAAAAAATGTCATAACTTCACCCAACTTCTCCATAAAGATACAATTTTCAAATGGGATAAGTGTGAAGAAACTTTCAACATGTTGAAGAAATACCTCATGAATCGTCCAACTTTGATGCCACCAATCAGAGGCAAACCCTTGATCTTATATATTTCAGCAACTAAACATTCATTGGGGGCACTCTTGGCACAAGAAGATGAATCAGGAAAAGAAAAGGCTATCTACTACATAAGTAGAACTTTGGTGAAATACAAGTTGAACTATACTTTCATCGAAAGGGAATGTTTGGCTATGGTTTTTGCTTCCCAAAAACTATGTCACTATATGTTATCTCATAAGATAAGACTCATTGCAAAGATTGATCCTTTAAAGTATCTACTTAGCAAAACAACATTAAATGGAAGGCTATCTAAATGGGTCATGGTGTTAAGTGAATTTGACATCGAGTATGTAGACCAAAAATCTATCAAAGGGAAAGTCATTATAGACCAACTAGTAGAATCACCATTACAAGATGATCATCTGATTCAAGTAGAAATCCTTAATTCTGAGATTGTGAATGTTGAGGCAAAGACATGGCAACTATATTTTGATGGTTCCTACACACAACATGGATGAGGAGCAGGCATACTCTTAATTACTCCTCAAGGATCTAAAATTCCAAATTCATATAAGTTGCCATTTCCATGCACCAATAACATAGCAGAATATGAAGCCTTGGTCATCAGCATAAAGTTGGCATTGGAATGGAAGGTGATAGAAATAAAGGTTTATGGAGACTCTCAACTAGTTATCAATCAAATTAATGATGAGTATCAAATGAAAGATGACAAGATGATACCTTATAAGAACATGGTGGAAAATCTTAAGAATTACTTCATTCTTATCACATTTGAACAAGTCCCAAGAGAGAAGAACAAAGTAGCAGATGCAATGGCTACTTTGGCATCACTTCTTCAAATACCAGATCAAAGCGCCAGTTATGAATTCTTGGTAGAAGAAGTTGAGCAACCTGCATTTGACCCTACCCATCCTCATACCATTTGTTTTCTAACAACACATGAATCACCTTGGTATGGAGACATTTATACTTATCTAAAAGACCAAATCCTACCCCTTGACCAAACCAAGAACCAAAAGAAAAGCTTTATCCAACAAGCCTCTCGATATACCTTAATATCTGACACATTG
The DNA here is from genome assembly GCA_027943335.1 of Chamaecyparis obtusa. NCBI lineage: Eukaryota > Viridiplantae > Streptophyta > Pinopsida > Cupressales > Cupressaceae > Chamaecyparis > Chamaecyparis obtusa. The sequence goes on from BSBK01003270.1 coordinate 829,036, forward strand.
TATCGTAAGAGTCTAGATGGAATGCTTCTTAGATGTTTAGAGAAAGAGGAATCAGACATAGCCTTATGAGAAATCCACAAGGCAATCTATGGGTCACATTCGAATGGTTTAACCCTGGCTAAGAAACTTCTTAGGATAGGATATTTTTGGCCTGTGATGGAAAAAGACGCTTGTCATTTTTCTAAGACTTGTCGAAAGTGTCAATTTCATGGAAACTTGATACATATGCCCGCACAAGAGCTTCATCCAATGACGACACCTTGGCCATTTTATCAATGGGGTCTAGATTTAATAGGAATGATTTATCCACCATCTTCAAATGGTCATAAATTCATTATCACAGCAACATAGTACTTTACCAAATGGGTGGAAGTTGTACCCTTATCTACTGCAACAGGAAAGCAGATATCATTTTTTATCCTAAATCACATAATATGTAGATATGGCGTACCTCATGCCATCATAACAGATAATGCAAAACACTTCAAAAATAAGGACTTAAAGGAGTTATGCACAAAATTTCAAATGATTCATCAATCTATTACCCCCAAGGCAATGGACAAGCTGAAGCAACAAATAAAAACATCTTAAAGATATTAAAGAGAACGGTGGACAATTCAGGTAGAGATTGGCATATAAAAATAAACTTGACCTTATGGGCTTATAGGACAAGTATTAGAATGTCAACAGGAGCTACTCCATTTTCCTTAGTCTTTGGAACTGTGTGTGAGTGATTTACACCTTCATGAAATAACAAGATTTAAAGAGAATTTACACTATTCAAAGCAAACTAATCTAAATAATGCATAATTAATCTATCAATATCTCATGGTTCTCTAAATTGAAGTAGTAAGTGAGGCTCTCAGCTGCAAATCCTCACTAGTGACACTCTAATTATGAGAATTGAACTAAGAATGATATGCAAACTAGATCTAATTATCAAATTCTAGCTCTATTTGATAAGAAAATCTCTAAAATGATCAACAATTGAAGCTAATTATCAATGAAAATGCTAAGTGAGTGGTGTGGATGCAAATTGCAAGAGCTTTGCTGCAATTCAAAGATATGGAGTGGATGAATAATGCTTCTAAATGCCTTCAATATATAGGATTTTCCCAAGGGTAGGGGGTAGAGTGAGATAACCATGGTTATGCTTGGGTAAGGTCAATTGGCTTTGCTTTGTCCATAAATGGGGGGACAAACATTTAAATGGTTTCAAAAGGCTGGACCATTTCAACAAAAGTGAGTGATTTGTGTCCATTTTGTCTCCTTTTTTGCTTTGTTGAGGGAAATTAGTATTTATTAATTAATTAAAGTAATTAAATTTAGCCATGAAGGGTAAGAGGTTCATTTTGATTTTTCATTTCAACAACTATGTCATTAATTGAATTTAATCAATTTCTTAGTGTTTTTCCCCTTTTCAAGCTTTATTTAATCATTTAATCATTTAATTGAATTTTCCTTTGATTTGAATTGTCTTTGTTCCATTTATTGATTTTTCGTGCTATTTTGATGATTTGATTGCACCTTTTGATTGAATTAAGCCTTTGCCAATTTTCCATGTCTACAAATGCCCCTCTTTGAATCGATGTGCGAAGAACACCGATTCAAAGATTCCCTTAGTATGATGATCTGATTCAGGTCCTGATTCTAATATGCCTCTGATCGTTCTGATTGATGTACTTCCTGATGACGATGATGTACCTCTAATGATGGTGCTGATATGATTCTGATGCCTCTGATATGATATGGGTCCTGATTTGATGATAGGTCCTGGGTTCACTGATAAAGGTCCTGGGTTAATTGATAAAGGTCTTGGGTTGATTGATTGCTGATACATTGATAGATTTGATATGATAGCAGATTTGATATGAAACCAATATGCAATTGATTTGCCTCCTGATATGATAACGATATGATATGATACTGATATGATATGATATGCCCCACTGATAAATGTTTTTGATGTGATGCCAATTTGATACTCTGATGCCCCCTTAGAAATAAAACATATTGATTCCTTGATTTGAAAGATTTTGATTGATTGGTCTAATATGTTTTCATTTCTGAAAAAATATTAATGATATGCCATGACTTACAAATTTGCATATCCAAGATAGATAGGTATGTTGTAGTTAAGCGAAACAAGTGATTATAACAGGATAATGGTACCAATGAATGTGATTTGTCAATCTCATAGGATAGTTATGATAGGATAAATCAATCAGTGTGAAAACCGATATGATTTGATACTGCTGCTTCGTTCTCAGGACACAGAGACACAAATGATGGTACTGGGTGTGACTGCTTGATACTTTGATAGGATTGATTGACGTAAGATGACTCACTAATATAAAATATTGATATGATTCCCTTGATTTGTGAAACAGGCACATTTCCGTAAATGATATATATATACAGACCTTAGCTTCTTGGATATTTGGACTTAAGTCATGAGTTTGACCCAGCTAGAGTACATGTTATTGAGATGATTGATTATGGAGCTCTTTCAGTTTGTTGATATTGTATCATGATATTTCAGTTATTGATCAGGACTTTGATTTATCACTTTGATGACATTGTATCTTTGATTAGACAGAGTTCATGGATCTTTGATATTATGGGCATTTATGAGTTATGGACTTTCCTTGATTCTTGATTGAATGACCCATTTTATGATTGATCAAAATTTCAATTGAATGACCCCCCTTTTCCCTTGGAAAAATACTACAAACAAATGCACATGCAATTAACCTAACATGATAATGCAATTAACCTTCCATGATAATGCAATGCAATGCAGCTAAGTGTCACTAGCTTTTAGCAAATAAATGCCTTGAGGATAAATTTTCATCATTGAGCACTTTGGGACCGGAAAGCAAGTACAATCACCACTGCCCACTGACATGATGATATGAATACCACTTTTTATCTCATTTGGTAACCTCCTTTTTGAACTAGTACAACCCACACTAGTCGAATAAACCAACTATGAGAGTATGAATACCAGTTTCAACGAATTCAATGTTGCATAAACAAGCAAAGGTCAACCTTCCACCCTATATGAAAGTCCTCGATGGTTCTTTGATGACCATGTCATTAGATGAATTCACATAATTTGTTGGATATCCCTCAAGACAGTCACTCAAAGACAAGAAAAATATCATGTCTCCATCATTTCCAATCTAGTCGAAACATCATCGATTAGCTAAAAAGATGTGATAAAAATCAATGTAAGTAAAGATCATCAAAAGAAAGCTTCAAGTGTTTTGCATTGTTTCATGATTTTCAAAAAGTATTTCCAAGTATTCTGATCTTTTTAAAGTGTTTTGTCAATTTTTAATCCTGAATAATAAAGTCAATGAAGGCTCATGGATCAAGTTGTGGCAATTGAATTCTTGGTTAGTGAACAATGATATCCATCAAAGGTTCATGAAAATCTTCTTCTCTCTTTTGAAACTCTGATAATTCCCTCTCTGATGTGACTAAATATTGTACTATTGAATCCTTTTGAAGTTAATGCCTTGCTTCATGTGAATTCATGCATGTTGTTGAAATCCGCTGATTAAGATCAAATGCCCCAGTTGGATAGAAAAAATGTTGGACTTGGAAAAACTTCCACAATATTACCAAAGCTCGGTTTATGCAAGATGCAACTCAAAAGCACTTTATGCTTTCCTTTTTTACCAGCTCTCAAATAAGATCACATTGGTTTGCCCCCAATGTCTTAGCAAGATATAGGACATGAAAGATGGATTTTCAAGCTGATGGATTAGAAATGGAAAGGCTATGATGGAAGAAGTATGTGAATGTGACCCATAGGACTATCTCCTCGAGAGTACCCAAGCTAAGGAAAAAATGATATAGCAATGTGAAGCATGTTTTTGGATAAGCCATGAAAGCCAATTGTGCAGGGCTAGATAGTGTATAGGATAATGATCTGCTGCCATGAAAAGGAGTGATCCAAAAGAGTGGACATGTCAAGAAGTTTTTTATAACAATTTTTTTTTTTAAGTTCTTCATCTTGATCAAGACCAAGGGTCAATTTGGGTAAGATGTGTATAAGATAACACAATCAAGATAAAGGAGTGATGGAGGCTATGACGGGATGTTTTGGGATTATGAAAAGACTATCAAGGAATAATGAAGGTGAATTTGGGATAAGCAAGATCATGATAGGGTAACATGGATGCAGCAAGTACATAAGCTGATGGCAAAGATAATGAATGTCAAGATACTCAATGCTCATGGATGTGTTCAACCTTGTCAAGATGAAAGGTGATAGAGGAAATATGGATGAAAGTGAGGTAAATGATAGGAAGATGGAAGATGGCATGGATGAAACTTACCCCAAAGTGTAGAGTGCAAGAAGGGAAAATTACGCATGACGCCTGTTTGCCAGGTTTTCATCATGGTACTTGTCTAAGGCGCCACAAGAAGTGGTTTTCACCCTAGATTTATTTCTTTTTATTTTTGCTACCAAGGTGCCTATTGCTAGGTTTTCACCAAGGCACTTTTTCTCTTTTTTCATTTTTTTCTTTTTTTCTTTGTTTTTTTCATTTTTTGTATTTTTCAATATTTTCCCAACATTAGAATCTTTGGACAATGCTCCTCTGAAAGATATGCTATAATAAACCATGGGTATGACTAGGATGCTCAAAGGTATTGATAAGAGGGATGGAAGTACAAAAAGTACGCATTGGAAAATGAATGTGAGGATAAGAAGAAGGTATGTTGAAGATGGAAATGTTGGCAAGATCAACTTTGACACACACTTTGAAGAGTGGTGGAATGATGGAGGAACAATAGATGATGGAGGTAAGGATCTTTTTGAGGTAGTGGATTTTGGGATGTAAGAAGATGAAGGATGTTTGGAAGGAGATGGAATGGAAGCCTTTGGAAGCTTGAATGTCAATTTTGATTCTTCTTTTGTGTGCAAGTCTTTCAACAATGACTTGGGAATCCACATATTCTTTGATTTTTCTTTCTTTTGGAATGCTTTTGAATGCATTTCTTCAATGAGGGATTTAGGAACCCACATTTTATTTTTTTCTTTTTGCTTGATGGACCTTTGCGGCCTTTTGGATATTTCATTTTTCTTTTCATTCACATGTCGATTAGATGGGACATTGTGATTTTTATGCACATATGGATTCTTGGATTTATGATTTTTATGTTTTACATCAAAATTTCTTCCAAAAGACTTAGGAATTGTGGATGAATAGGAATAATATGGATGGTTCATATGGATTGGTGTTTGGACATTCTTCAAGTATGTGTGTCTTCGTTGATCTTGATACATGGTAGGGTAAGTGAATGGATAGCTAGGGATGATAGGAATGGTTGATGGGGGAATATATGGACCTAGTATGGATGGAAGGAATGAAGACTTTTGTTTTGGGACATAGGAACCCAAAATGGATTTGGAGGATAGTGGAAGTATGTGGTTGTATTTGAATGGAGGAATATAAGGTGTGAAAGGGATATCAATATCTTTGGAAGGAGCTCCATCGCCAAGATTCTTATCTTTAAGATTTATCTTTATACTAATAGGCTCATGAGTAGCTTTGATAGGAACACATTTGATAGGATCAACTGAAGCTTGAAGGGATTCATTATCATGCAAGGGATTTGGAAGAATGATGTTTTCTTGAGGTGAACATGGAGGAATATGACAAGGAAATGATGGGATGCTTTGATCTTGACAAGGATCTTTGAATTGTGTAGCGAAGGTATTTTTCTCTTGATTTTCAATATGCTCATTGGAAGTTATGGAAGGGATATCTTGATCTTGCTCGGGAAGTGGAGAAAATATGGAACTTGGAAGGGTACTTTGTTCTTGGAACGGAAGGATATCATCTTGAAAGACATGAAAGGATGCAAGGGGATCATCACAAGGTTTAAGGGATATGGGACCTTCATCAAATATGGGAGGGGTTTGTATATAATCTTGATCTTGATCTTTATCAATATTTGTTTCTTTTCTTTTAGATTATCCTCTTGACATGAAGCCACTTCTAAGGACAAGGTAGATGTTTGGATATGTGTGGGGAATGTTTGGAAGAATGGTGCAGGATCCTCTTGAATAGGTATAATAGGCATTGAAGCACATGAAGCCTTGGGGTCTAAGATCTTTGAAGCATGGAAAAGGTCTACAACAAGATGTAAGTTAGCTTGGATTTCTTTTAGAGGTAGCCCTTGAGGTAGACATAGTCAATGGGAAAAGTATCATCATTAGGCTCATTCTTTGATGGAGGAATTTTGGATAATTGTGGAGCTTTGGGAGATGAAGAAAAGATGAAAGGAATGCTAGCTATGGGAGGGTCTTTGCTAGATAGAGGTTTGGGAGATGGATGAAGGATAAAAGGTGTACAAGTCATCCAGGGAGAAACCTTGTTAGGAGATGGACAAAGGATGAATGGATTACTCTTGCTATATGGAGGTTTTTGAATTAGATCTTGCTTGAGAGTGGTATTTTTTCACTCCATATTCTTTATTATCTTGATCACAAATAGGTTGATTATGCAATTTCCTTGATCTGAGATAACTTTGTTTCTTTGAAATGCTTCTTTTTGTGAGGAGGATGAAGATACGGATGGCCCATCATCATAAAGGAATGGCCAAATTGATCTTAATGATGGCTCTTTAGATAAAGTATCTTTTTTTTTTTCTCATCCTTTCTTAAGGTTGATATGTCAAAATTACGAGGAAGCTTAGCTCCTGCTTGAGCTAAAGTCAGGAAATATGCTTCTTTATCCCAGTTCAAAATTCGTTCCATTATTTCTATAAACATGGGATCTTGGGATGCTCTCACAACATCATCTTTAGACACCTCATCACTTTGAAAAGAATAGCTTGATAATAATAATGGCCTTCTATATGATGTATCTCTTTGGTTTTCCTCATTCTTTCTCAAGGTTGATGTGTCATAATTATAAGGAAGTTTAGCCCCTGCTTGAGCTAAAGTTAGAAAATATGTGTCTTTATCCCACTTCAAAAGTAATTCCATTATTTCCAGAAACACGGGACTTTGGGATGCTTCAACAACATCATCTTCAGAAACCTCATCGCTTTGATTCCTATGGAGATCTTGATCTTGACTTTGATAATTATGCTCCATAATAGGGTTGATTTGTTTCCCAAATAAACTTCCTTCATGAATTTCAATCCGGTTGGGTTGGTTTGGAATGGGTAAATGGTATTGATCAATTTTTTAAGATTTAAAAATTTTAATTGTATTTTGATCAAGTACTTTGGAACTTCTTGTTTGAAAAGTTGAAGACAATCTCAACACACACATCAATAGTTCACCATGTCCCTAGATCATTCTAATGTGTATATTCTCGAATGTTTCCACGGGTTTGATCACAAGAAAGACTTCCAAGCAAGCTACCTAGCACAAATTTGGCTTTTAAATGGCTATATTAGGTAGTTTTTGCTATTTTACCGTTATGTAGTAAGTTTTCCGTTCAAAATAAATCTTAGCCTTTCATCCCCCAAGTATGTTAAGGGGCTTCCCACATGCACTGAAGCACGATTTTGCGCAATCTGTTAAGACTACTAGAGGAAGTTCGAAAGAGCTAAAATCTTTTTGTCGTGCACCCCATTAAGGATACACGTGTTTCTTTTTATAGTGGGTCAGATTCTCATGGCAAAAGCAAGTGTATCCCACTTTGGGCTGTCCCTCTCACCGGCCCTTTTAAGGCAATCTCGGGAGGCGAGCCCACTAAGTTTTAAACATGTTCATTTGAAAGCATGAAAAGTGGATTTGGTAGAGCAAGTTTGGGAATTTGATTCACTCAAAGAGTGAAGAGCATATCCCTATTGCTTTTCCCTTATCCCAAACACTCACAATCAATTTGGTTCTTTTTCAACCCCGTGACAAAGGGGTTCTTAGAATTGAAGTGTTTATTTTTTCCTTTTATGATTAAATTATGTTTTGAACTTTGAAAATGCCACAATTTAAGGGAAGTGCAAGCTTGATGAGAAAAATACCTCAAACGATGCTAGCAAAGGCTAGGCGCATTTTTAAGTAGTAGTTTTTCTCGTTTTCTCTCCAAATCCTTCCCTTACCTTAGCAAAACGTTCCCTCCACCAACAAGTTAGTCAACACAAATTCATACAAAGTGAGGGGAAACCAAAATCAAAAAGCTTAAAATGATCAAATTGATTATGCTCTTGATTTATTTTGAACTCAAATATTTGCAAATTAAATCCAAAAGGTGCAAGGTATACTCTAATAGGATGTCCTTTTTTGTTTCTTTTTTGCATGCAAAAAAGAAAAAAAATAAAATTTGAGCACTTTTCTGTGACAAAGCATGTACCTGAGATAAAAAAAATGACCGTGTAGTTAGAATATAGTCATCATTTTAACAATTTTGACAAAATAGAGAACATACAGTCATGCGACATTATCCAGACTACAGGCGAGATAAGATTTAATAAAGACGTGACTACTTTAACCGTGAGCGTCACCAAAAGGGGCTCAAGCGAGATTAAAATAGATAAGTGCGATATCAAATTTTGCAAACGCGTGAAATCTTTAATACACGCGACAACAGTAATTACTCTGATACAATATAAATGCTAAATCAGGCGACATTGTCCATGCTAAAAGCGAAATCTAATTTAATAAAGACATAATTACTTTAACTGCGAGTGTCACCATAAGGGGCTCAAGCGAGATTAAAATAATTAAGTGCGATATCAAATTAAAACAACGCATGAACTCTTTATTACAAGCGACAAATTAATTCAGATAAGCGACATTTTATTAAACGAAGGCGACATTTAAAATCAACAAAGCGAGAAATTAAATGAATAAGGCAGGAAACTCCCTTTACACCAGACGTAAAATGATTCCTCAGCCGCGGCTTTTAATTCTGTCCACGCAACATCTAAATGACCAAAGGCATCAGCTGCTTGTCCGTGACGTGAGAATTTGATTTCTGCAGGCGTGATTTCTTTCGCCAGAAGCGTGATTCTACAGGTTGAAAAGCGTGATTGTTCAGACTCCAGACGACATTTTAATTTTCGCGCACGACATCTCTTTGCTTTAGGCGTGACTTCTTTACTGGCAGGCGTGATTTCTTTTCTGTAACCTGCAAACAGTGAGCAAAATCATGCAATTCTAGCCTAAATTTTGCAAATAACGTAGAAATTATGATGAATTTGAGGCCTAGGGCCCCACAGTGGGTGCCATTTGTGTGTGAGTGATTTACACCTTCATGAAATAACAAGATTTAAAGAGAATTTACACTATTCAAAGCAAACTAATCTAAATAATGCACAATTAATCTATCAATATCTCATGGTTCTCTAAATTGAAGTAGTAAGTGAGGCTCTCAGCTGCAAATCCTCACTAGTGACACTCTAATTATGAGAATTGAACTAAGAATGATATGCAAACTAGATCTAATTATCAAATTCTAGCTCTATTTGATAAGAAATCTCTAAAATGATCAACAATTAAGCTAAATATCAATGAAAATGCTAAGTGAGTGATGTGGATGCAAATTGCAAGAGCTTTGCTGCAATTCAAAGATATGGAGTGGATGAATTATGCCTCAAAATGCCTTCTATTTATAGGATTTTCCCAAGGGTAGGGGGTAGAGTGAGATAACCATGGTTATGCTTGGGTAAGGTCAATTGGCTTTGCTTTGTCCATAAATGGGGGGACAAACATTTAAATGGTTTCAAAAGGCTGGACCATTTCAACAAAAGTGAGTGATTTGTGTCCATTTTGTCTCCTTTTTCCTATGTTGAGGGAATTTAGTATTTATTAATTAATTAAAGTAATTAAATTTAGCCATGAAGGGTAAGAGGTTCATTTTGATTTTTGCTTTCAACAACTATGTCATTAATTGAATTTAATCAATTTCTTAGTGTTTTTCCCCTTTTCAAGCTTTATTTAATCATTTAATTGAATTTTCCTTTGATTTGAATTGCCTTTGTTCCATTTATCGATTTTCATGCTATTTTGATGATTTGTTGCACCTTTTGATTGATTTAAGCCTTTGCCAATTTTCCATGTCTACAGGAACAGAAGCAGTTTTACCTTTGGAGGTAGAACTTCCATCCTTAAGGGTATCTTTACATGGTTTGATAAGTGAAGAGGATTATAGAGTTGCTAAGCTGCATGAACTAGAACTGCTAGATGAGAAACAACAAAAAGCATTTGATCACTTGAAAGTATATCAAAACTGAATGTCATGGACTTATAACAAGCACATCAAGTCAAGAACATTCCAAGTAGGTGACCTAGTTTTGCAAAAGAATCCCAAGAATCAAGTAGAAAGAGAAAAGAAAGGAAAATGGGAAGCAAATGGGTTAGGACCTTTTGTGATCACTTCATCTTTTGGGACTGGCACCTACAAGTTAGCGGATTGTGATGGAGAAGAACTACAAGAACCTATCAATAGCATTCATCTCAAAAGGTTCTACACATGAAGCAGATGAAAGAAAAAGAGTATCAAAAAATTAGATGGAAAGCATCCTATTTATTGTATATAGTTAAAAGAGATCTTGAAAATACCAAAAATATTAAAAAATAGAAAAGAGAAAACAAATCAGAAATGCAGAAAAGATAAAAAACAATGAAAAATTGAGCATGAAGAAAGCCAAAAACACTCATATATGATTCTCAAAAAGATGTTGTCTTGGTGAAAACCTAGCAAATAGGTGCCTTGATGACATGAAGAGAAAAAAAAAAGAAAAAGAAAAAGAAAGAGAAAATACAAAAAAAAATCAAAAAAAGAGAAAAAGTACCTTGGTGAAAACCTAGCAAAATAGGTGCCTTGGTAGCAAAAAAAGGAAAAAGCTTTAAAAATAGAAAAAGAAAGAAAGATCCATTCAATTGGTGAAAACCTGGTAAACAGACGCCATTGAAAGTCCAATTCATTCGCATACCTAGAAGTCATCCTTGTAAATATTGTATTTGCCAGCATTTGTATATATTGCATAATAAAATCGCACAGTTGCATTTGCAAGTACGTCAAGATTTTGGTCACCTAATCTGCAAATTGTCCTAAGTCCCATAAATGTAATCATATCAAACTGAGGGCAATCTACTCTAAAGGAGGAATGATTCATCAAAAGAAAACTTCAATCAATCATCAAATCAATTCATCAAAAACGCAAGTGAAGCACTTAATCAAATCTTCATCCCAATCCAATTTGAACCAAACACAAAATTTGATCCTAGATCTTACATGACCTTATCTTTATCAGGATTAAAAGTATGAAATGGATAGAACTACACTTGAAATATGGATTTGAAAAACATTACAAAATTTTTCTAAGTGTTGACTTGATTGATGGAATCATGTCTTTCTAAGAAAATCGATGAAAGTTTTTAAACTAGATAAGCTATGATGAAAGCGTGATATTTTATTGATTTTTGAATGACTGTATTAAGATCAAAGTTCTAAAGCATGTATTATTTGTCTAAAGACATGATCATCAAAGAATCATCAAGGACTTGTACATAGGATAAAATTGAGATCTTTGTTTGCTTACGCAAAAGGATACCTTGGATATTTTGATCTTCAATATCATAATACCAAAATCCACTTGCAACATAGAATCTGACAAAATTGGTATTTGCACTCTCATGATTGGCTTCAATCAGTGATAGTCGTACCAAAAGATGGGAAAGCAACAAAAGAGGTGCAAAAAGTATTCATATCATCATGGTTGAACTAGTGATGGTTGTACTAAAATGGGGATTCCAAAAAAAAAACTGCTCAATGATGAATATAAGCTCCAAATTTTTGAATGATGACAGTTAGTTGCATACATCTTAGATTAAATGCATTTAATGTGTTTTTCCTTTCTCAGCTTAATTTAATTTGCAAGAGGAAAAGAGAAAGGGGGTGTGGTCAAATCAAAAATCAAATGAGCATCAAAAATTATATGTGATCGAGTGTGTTGGAAATCCAAAATAAAAAACAAAGTGCATTTCATTAGTTCACTTGCATTTGTTAGGTTCATTTTAACATCATTGCATTACATTGCATTAAATCATTAAAATCATTTTCATTAGATTCATGTTATCTTACATACATCATTTTCATCATTTAAATCATTAGGTTCATTACATTAAGTGGTCTTAATCATTATCATTAGAAACATTTACATTAGCATTAATTGCATTAGGTTGCATTCATTCATACATTTTCCAATAATTAAGTGCATTAGATTGCATCATTCTTTTGCAAAAGAAATCATTCATATCAATCCATTAAGTGCATTGCATTAGTTAACGTTCATTATGTCCATTAAAATTCATAAG